>JAJPUD010012431.1:0-48289 GCA_023553655.1 Myrmecobius fasciatus | reverse complement strand
GGGGTGGGGGGAGGGAAAGGAAAAACTTGGGAAAAAAAAGTTTTTTTGCAAAGGTCACTCATATGTTTTGCAAATAAAAAGCTTTATTAAAAAAAAAAAAAAAAAAAAAAAAACCTCCAAGTATTTGAAAACAGAAACCATTTCTTACCAAAATCTTTCCTTATCCATTCTAAACAATCCCAGTTTCTTTAAGCAACCTTTGTATGGCATATTTTCAAGTCCCTTCTCTATAATCCAACCCACATATCTCTACCAAGTCCGCAAAGGTATTGTGAGAGACCTTATCAAATATTTTGCTGATATCCAGAGGACACCATTTTCTTTTTGTCATATTACTATCTGTCTAAAGCCCCTGCCAAAAAAAACCAAAACAAAACAAAACAAAACAAAACAAAAAACAAACTAAATTAGATTAGAATCTCATGGCTTGTTCCTAAATTATGTGCTTGATGACAAAAAAAAAATTATAGAGCCATTCATACAGCATAAATATCTCTAGTCAGGATGTCCTAGGTGGGGGTGAGGGGGTGGGGGATGGAGTTAAAATCAGAAGACTTGCATTTAAAAATCAGCTTCTGTATTTATTAAGCATATGACTAGGAATGTTTTTCTCCTTGTGCTAAGATTCTATTTCTTTATCTGAAAAATGTGAATAATAATAATTTTCACTATCTATCTCATCTTCATTGAGAGGAGCATGCTCTTTCAACTAAAAAGCACTATATAAATATGAGTAGTTTAATTATTATAACAAGATGGTTACGGTGAGAACATCTTGCCTATAAGTAATAAAAGAGGTAAAGATGTCCTCAGTCTATCTGTCTTTTGTCTTTATAAATATTTCACGAAAACTCTTATTTGTTTTGGATAACTTGCAGTAAACCACAGCTAAAATTAATCTAGGCCCTTAATAGAGGGCATTTTCCCCACCAAACAGCAAGACTTATTTCATTGATCAGGATAAGGATTAAAAAATCTGTATCTGTGATTTCTTTATTGTAGGAATTTTCTCCATTAGGAAACTTCACAAATTATAATCCTACAAAGTTGCCTAAGGCAACTGAGAGGTTGTGATTTTTCCAGGATAACACAAATAGTATGTGTGTGTGTGTGTGTGTATGTGTATGTGTGTGTGTGTATAATATACATATATATATGTAGATATATTTCATTTCATATGTCTCTCTCTCTCTCTCTCTCTCTGAAATGACTTGAATCCAGATCTTCCTGGTTCCAAAATCAGTTCCTATCCATCATACAACATTGCTTCCCTGTTTCACTGAGACTAGGGAGGAAAAGGAAAAAAAAAATAGGAAGACATTCTCCAAAATGAAATAGAACTTTTTTTTTTATTTTTTTGAAAGTCTGAACAGATGATGTACGTGATTAATGCTCTTGATACTAAACCATCACAAATTCATCAAGTAACAAAATCTGTATCTCTAAAATAAAAAAACAGTTCTAAGATTGCACTGGCTTTCTCCTTGTTTTTTAAAGAGCCATTTTAAAGTTTTTTTTGTTGTTTTGTTTTGTTTTGTTTTTTATCCTGAAGTTGCATTCTTTTAAATCCACAGTTGTATTAATCAAGAAATTTAAATCAACCCATCAATGTTCTGCAATGAATTGTTTGTGTGTGTGTGTGTGTGTGTGTGTGTATGTGTATTTTCCTCTTCAGCTTACAGTCAAGTAGCCAGATACCCATTAAATTGGGAAGGAAGACAAAAAGTGAAAGATATCCGCCATCTATGGCAAAGGGAAGAAAGGAATCATATTCATAAAACTTTTTGAGCTTCAGCAAACAAGAGGAATAAAAAGTACCATCTCCAAGAAAGACAAGTTAAAAATAATCACTTCTATAAAAAATGTTTATGTTGTTCCATTTTAAAAAGCTTTATGTGTCATTTATTGATGTTGTAGGAAAGTTAAGATGTGCTCCATGTACACATGGAAGTCTTGGGGGAATCAACTTTATTTTCCAGTTCCCCTTCAGCTTTTTTCTTGACTCATTCTCATATTTAGTCTTATCTTCCAAAACTCTAAGGTAATCTTGAGCTATATTTGTATATACTCTCTCTAATTAAGAGAATTATAGCATCTCTCATTAGTTAATAAACTGATCAAAGCCCCACCCCAGTAAACTGAAGAAAACTCTTATATAAGCAGATGTTTGTCTTTCGCTTTCTATCAAAACCCCTAAACTAGTCAGATTAATTCATTCAATATTGACTTTACTGGCTATATAATTTGTTTGTAATGTAATTAGTAATAACACAAAGACATAACAGCGACTTATAGTATTTTAGCTTTGTGCATGATTGTAGTTAGAGCTATCTATACTAATCACTGCAATTAATTGCATATAACTTCTCTTTTGCTTCTGAAATCATAATCCCATACCATTCAGCTTTTTCAGAAAAAAAAAAAAATGTAGTCTCAAAGAATTCTCTTCATAAAATAAAGGTTGCATAGGGCATCTAGGTGGCTCAGTGGATAGAGCACCCGCCCTGAAGTCAGGAGGACCTGAGTTCATATCTGATCTCAGACACTTAACATTCCCTAGCTGTGTGACCCTGGGCAAGTCATTTAACCTCAATTGCTTCAGCAAAAAAGTAAATAAATAAAATAAAGGTTACAGAAGTTTCATAAGGAAAAAAAGACCACTATACCATTCATCTCGCTGTTTTTACCACTTTACCTCCAGTCAGAACAGGAAAATCATATCAATTTCTTTCATGCAATCACTCAACAGTATCCCCCAAATCAGCATTTAAAACTGCCATTTCCACAACTTTAAAGTTGACTCTTAAACCAACAGCAATAGCAATCCATGGCTTCTGTAAGAGAGGCTTTTGAAACAGATACTAGACCCAAATGTCTTAAATATTCTCAACATCATTTTAAAAAAAATTTAATGCAAATAATGAGATAATTTAAATGAATTACAAAAGTTTTAACAAATATACCTTGAGAAAAGAATAAGAACAAAAAAGATCTGTCCAAGTATTAACTCCTCAAACAACTTTGTCATTCTAGTATGCCTTGGTTTAAAATCAACAGAAATTCCAATAAATTTCATTTATACAGCTTCATTTTCAATATTTTAGCTATAGCAAAGCCTTACAAAAGAACATGAACATTAACAACAAAAGACTGCCCAAAGCTAGCAATGTCAGGGAAGAAAATAGAAATAGCTTAATAAACACTATGAAGAGTAAAATGAAGAGAATTCATCATGTCAGCATAACAGGTGATTTCTTGTAAGTCACAAACTCTATGACTTTGGTAATAAAAGATAGATGTTCCATAAAAGATAGATGTTCCTTCAATTTTTTTCTTCAAATCAACTTTTTTTTTGCCCAAGGTTTAAAGTCACAGTCTAAGAAAAATATAAGCAGTCACTAACCAAAATTTTAAGTTTTCTTCACTTCTGAAAGCACAATCATGGGCATACACACAGACATACACACACATACACAGAGAGAGAGACCACAAAGAAAGGAGAAATCAAAGTATGTGGAAGAAAAAAGAGTGGGGTTAGAACAAGGAGGGCAAAAAAGAGAGACCAAAGTAGTTTGTGTGTGTGTGTGTGTCTGTGTGTGTGTGTGTGTGTGTGTGTGTGTGTGTGTGTGTGTGTGTAGAGAGAGAGAGAGAGATCTCACACATACATACTTTAATCTCTTTTTATTTTTTTTTGCTGTTGTTTATTTTCAAGAAAATTTCTATTTGAAAAGTGTCTCCTGACATATGTTATTTCCTATGGGAAGAGGAATACTTGGTATTATCATAGCCCATTAGGGCCTTCTTGAAATCAGGCCTTGGGAAAAAGATATAGAAAGCAAGAAGATAGGGAAGGAGGCTTTTCAATTTTCCTAAAAGAACAAATCTCTTTTGAACTTACCTATACTCACCATGACTTTTAAATTTCTTTCTCCCTTAAAATATGACTTTAATCTCACCCACAATTTAAAATATATAGCATTCTTCCTGCTACCTAAAGTGGCCAAAATGCAGACAAATTTCTCAGTCCTAAATACAAGACCCAGATTTGGAGAGTCTACTATGTTCTTCTGCACTGTAGCTCAATAGCATTCCACGTGAAGTGAGCTAACAGCTAAGCAGACCAAATGTAAAAATATAAAATGAGAACCTTCCTGTCAATGACAGTATATGTGCTAGACAACCTTATTGAAACATCTATATTTCAATGGATTTGTAACCTCATCAGTGTGGATGATTAGTTCTGTGTCTCCAATTGTTTTAGCTCACAACCCAGATTCTCCTGTGCCTTGTGTTTATATTTTTTCTTGGACATACTGGAGTAAAGACTTTCTTCTAGGACCATTGTCATTACACAATAACAATACATCAGATAAACAGTCTACTTGGTATCCACATCTCATTCCCATTACACAACCTCCCTACCACATTTCTGGCCACACATTTACCTGATAATATATTAATACATTTGCATTTAATATATTTTCAAATAAATATGTCACCATTATTGTAGGAATGGAGGTGATGTGAGAGTGAAATATGACAGATGATCATTATACTTCTTGTACCAGAATCTGTGTATGCTAACAGACCAAAAAGAAAATACTCCTGTATAAAGGTGGCACAGGAGACAGAGCTGCCCCTGTCTCATAATAGTTGTGTTATCCTGAGCAAATCATACAACTTTACAATGCCCTAGAGAGCTGATGAAGGCTAAAAGTTACAGTGAATATCCCAAGCTGTATGGCAGAAGCTACAAGAACTACCTACAATGAAAAAAAAAAATCACAGGACCAGGTTGTTTGTTTTTTAAGCACTTTTCTGGTGTATTTCATGCTGATGATCCTTCCCAACTCTTTGATGGTAGTAGATTTTATATACATATATATGTGTGTGTATATATATATATATGCATATATATATATCCACTATGCAATTATGCATATTCATTTTTGCATCTCTCAATTCCTCTTGAGTTGGCCTATAATCTTTTAATTGTCAAAAAATACCTTATACACAATAAGTGCTCAATAAATTTATCTTGAACTGGATAGGAAATTCCTTTTTCATATGTAATCTAATCAGAAAATTCTCCAAGCAATTATTTTTTCTCATTTGGATCATTCAAGACTTCTTTCTCAGAATTTCACCCATGATAGCTTCTAGTCTCTCTTAAGTCAACTTGTCTATTACAGTTTTCAGGTCAGGAAAGGGTTTATACTTTCTCAGCTATTCTCAGACTATGTCTACTATTCTTATTGATAATCAACCCTAGAATGGCAGGCTCCTTTTTCCTAGGATTCCCATGATTTTGACTTCATCATTCAGTTCTTCCTCATTGATTAGCATAAGACTGAGAATAACAACACTTATTATCACAATTACCTTTTGTAAAGTATATATGTGAAAAGTATATATAGGTAAGATAAAATTTATTTTATTGTACATTCTACTTTTAGCAGAGAGATATTCAGCAGATCACCATTATATACTGTTTTATATCAGATTACTGATCCACATTACAAATTGATCATTGTTTTACCATATACAGTCAGCCCCTCTGCAATACATTCTTATAATGATGTTATCTTTCCCTCTTCTCTATTTTATCTTTACCTAAAAACTCTCCACCATGTTTTCTTCCTCAACTTTATTAAAATTTTACACACATTTCACATAGTGGTAACAAATTATAGTGTTCCTGTTTAATCCCTACTGTTTAGTTTATCTTCCATTGCTATGTTCCATTGGAAATACCTACAGTGTGTTTACAACCTTAAATTAATCTCAAGTTCACTTTGTATACTAACCAATCTCTGTGCCAGAGTGAGGTGCCCTTCTACAGTTTAATTTATTCTCCAGCCTGCTCATTGATCTCCATAGTATCTGGTTTATATCTGAGGATCACTATCTTTTCCCTTCTTTTCTCATTTTAAAACCTTTAACCATATCTGCAAATCTATAAGCAAATCATAAAAGTAAGACATGATGCTGCATGAAAGGAACAAAATACATGTACCTAATGGCATGTGTGTTCCTGACAATCATTTATATAGGTTCTGTGCTATAAAATGTTTTGTTATATCCAACTTCCTTGCATATTTATTACGTAATTTGATGTTCATGCTGCTATGATGCATTAAGACAAAACAAATTAGTAATTCAAGATATAGGAAGGAAGGTCTAAACATATTTTGAAAATGACCATAAGAGTTCAGAGCAACTAAATCTGCAGGAATTCTTCAAAAGAAACAAGACAAGGGATGATTCCTAATCTGTTTCTTAACAAAGATTTTTTAACAGAGTAGGCTTAGTCAAGGAATAATGTCTCAGAATTGAAGCATAAAAAATGGATCAGCAGTTTCTATCCTAAAGATTAGATATGCTATTTGCTTTAACTACCAGGGCAACAGGCTCACAAATATAACTTACCAATTATATTATATTATATTATATTATATTATATTATATTATATTATATTATATTATATTATATTATATTATATTATATTATATTATATAATATATATACATATACATAATATATATACACCTATACTATGGTATATTTTTCTTTAATTCTTAAATTTTATTTTTTACACTCATTTCTTTAAATTTTGATTTTCAAGGAATAGCTGGAGTAGACACTGGTCCTAGAGTCAAGAGGACCTGAATTGAAATCTGGCCTCAAACACTTGATACTTATTAGCCATGTGATCATGGACAGGTCACTTAAACCTAATTGCTTTGCCAAAAAAAAAAAAAATGTACTCCATATTCACTTCCTCTCTCCTGCCATATGGCCAAACATGGAGAAGGCACAATTATGCATATGAAGTCAAGGAAACACTTCCATAAAAGACATGTTGCAAAGAAAAAAAAGAAATTTTTTAAATATCCTACAATCTTTACTCAGAGCTCATCAACACTTGATGTGAATAGCATTTTTCATCATGGGTCTTTTGCAATTGTCTTGATCAGAGTAACTAAATCTTCATAGATGATCATTATTACAATATTTCTGTTACTGTACAGCCTGATTTTGTTGACTTTATTTTGCATCAGATTTTTCTGAAACTATATTTTGCATCAGATTTTTCTGAAACTATTCCTGATCATTTCTTATAGCCCACAGAATTCCATCATAATCATATACTATAACTTGTTTAGTCATTCCCAAATTGATAAGCATTCCTATAATTTTTAATTCTTTGTCATCACATCATCACAAAAAAAAGATGCTATAAATATTTTTGTACATTTAAGTACTTTTTCCTTTTCTTTGATTTCTTTGGGATACAGACCTAGCGAAGTTTTTGCTGAGTAAGAAGGTATGCCCAATTTGATAGGCCTTTGGTCACATTTCCATATAACTCCTCAGAATGGTTTGACTCTACCAACCCAACATACTGCATTTGTGTATCTTTAATAGATATGTTATTGAAGAGAACGTAAGTGGAGACTTAAAAAGTCAATCAATATATATAATGCACTTTGCAAACTTCAAAGTAGTATATCATCTCTAGCTATTATTATTATTGTTGTTAATATCTTGATAATGAGATAATGTTTTAAGGAATTGTAGAGGGAAAGCTTTCTAAAGTATCATGATATTCATTTCAAGGAGAAAAGTAAGGCCTCAGAAGCTCTCTCCCCTCACCCTGATCAAGCCATTACTAGACCTCTCTCTCCCATACCTAGAGTAGGTCCCATTGCTAGAAGAATTAAATGCCATTTAAAGGTAGAGCCAAGATCACCTTAAGGGTAAAGAACATTCCAACTGCAAAGGCTATTGTTGTCCTCTGCCTGGACTAAACCATTATGACTTACATACTCATCCTACTTCTTCCTCTGTGAAACTCACTATTGACTAATAAGTATGATCATGCATTCTCTACTTACTTCCTGCATTTCACTATTTTTTTTCTTATGACCCTTACTTTTATCCATAGTTCCATCTCCTGCTCTCTCTGTGTGTTTGCATATTTACAAGGCATACTTAACTTAAGGTTCCTATTCAGGTTCGATGTTGAGACAAAATGAGGTACTCATATTTCTCCTTAAGAAACTTGTCTTGTTATTAGGGCAAAATATGGTATCTCATATGAACTTCAGAAATCCACCAAATTGGAGAGACTGAATCAATGTGGTGTACTTATTTGTTCCTTAAATGACCAGAAAATGCTAAGGGATGCAGTGGCTGATAAAATCCCAGAAATGACTTTGTTACCTTTTTGGAAAAATGAATCCTAGTAGTATTAGGAGGAAATAAAAGAATCCTAGTCCTAGACCAATATGTACGTGTATATGTGTGTGGTTTGTGTATGTTAGTGTATCTATTTGAATATGTATATAAATTTATATATACATATACCCATGTATGTTATATGTAAAAATATGTTTTAGATACAGATATAGGTATAGATATATTATTCATGAAATGAACTACTGCCATACCTTCAAGCTATAGTTCAATTATTTCTCCTCTTCACAGCCATACTCAAAGTAAAAAACTTGTCTACAACTGTTTTCTCTCTCCTTCTCAATCACTCCTTAACCCTTGGCAATATGATTTATGTATTCAACTGTAACTGATCTCTCCAGACAAAGTTACCAATGACCTCTTCCTGACAAATCTGATGGTCTTTTTTTCATTTTTCATCCTTTCTAAATTCTCTGTAGTATTGTATACTATTAAACATCTCTTGTCCCCTGTGTATCTTTTGTTGAACACTGTTGGAAACTTTTCTTGTCACTGCTTTATCTTTACCATGCTTTTTCTGTCTTCTTTGCTGGTTCACGTTCAATATCATAATAGCTAACTGAATATAACCTAGTGCTCTGTCCTAGATAATCTTCTCTGTTCTCTAAACTCTCTCACTTGGTGATTCGTCAGCTCTCATGAGTTTCATTATTGTTTCAATGCACATGACTCTCAATTATATTTATCCAACCCTAGTCTCCTCAGCTCATCAGACACCTTTAACATTTATTGGATACTATTTCAAAGTGGATGTCCCACAAGTAATTCAAACTCAGCATACCCAAAACAAAATTCACTCTCTTCTACACATTCCACTACTTTTCTGAAATCTCCTTTTTTGTTGAGTGTACCATGACCCTTTCAATCACCCAAATTCACAATTTTGGCATTATTTTTGAATCTTTAGTCTCCTCCACACCACATATCCAATAAGCTGATATATTTTAGCATTCTCACATATTCATTCCATACTCTATTCAAATAGCTACTATCCTAGTTCAGGCATTCATCAGTTCTGATCTGAATTATGATAATAGTTCCTAAACAGGTATCCCTACCTCAAATCCCTCTCCTCTACACATCTCTAAAATTAATTTTCTAAAGTAAAAGTTTGATCATGTCACTTCCACTCAATAAACTTCAATCCTATTGCTTCTACAATCAGTTATTAGTTCCTTTGACTTTTAAAGTCCTTCATAGTCTAACTCCAAATTGCCTTTCCAAAAGGTATTATATATATTATTTGACTCCTTTTTCTATGCCCCATGATCCATCCAAACTTACCTTCTTTCTCTTCCTCACAAATCATATTTAAATTACCATTTCTTTGCTTTATTATCTTTGATAAGAATCTAACCTCTCCTCCCTTTGGCCTGTGGAGCTCATGGAAACAAGAATTCTTGTTTCTTTAAAAAAAACTTCTATTCAAGTAACACCTTCCTGATGTCCTCAGCTGCTTGTGCATTCACCTCATGGAAAATATACCTTTCTATTTATTTGATATGTGTGTAATATATACCTATTTTTGTATGTATTTTTGCTATCATTAAAATACAAACTTCTTGAGGGAGAGGACTAAATTTTGTTTTAATGTCTCTAATATCTTGCAAATTATCTGATTCTCCATACTTCTAATGTCTTCCCTCTAAGACTATCTCCCTCTTATATTGTATATATTGTGTTTGTACATAGCAGTTTTCATGATGTCTCTCCCAATATACTGAGATACTTGTGAGCAGTGATTGTCTTTCTCTTATTTTGCATCGTCATCACCAGGTATATGGTAGGTGTATAAATGTTTATTCACTGTTTTACATAATAGTTATTTGATAGATGCTTGTTGATGAATTGACTTGACAGAATCAAAGAATCTTTGAATCCCTGAAGATTCATGGTAGATACCTGTTCATATCATGTTATAATAGAAAGACCATGTAATTTAAAGTCATAAAACTTGCATTCCAATACCAGCTCCAATATTTTCTAACCCACAAGACTTGATTTCTTTATTTGGAGAATGCAAATAATTCTGGCACTGCCCATCTTATGGATTATCAGATTAGTGCACTTCCTCACTTATGAAGCAATATATAAAAGGAATCATTTTTATTGTTATATCAGAAATCCTAAAATGAGAACATCTTGCCTGTGGGGAAAAAAGGTAAAAATCTTGTCTTCTATATTATATTTCACTAAATGGTTTGTGAGCACTTATCTTTTTTGGACAATAGGAGTAAACAGGATTGTGATTTCATTTGAACAAGATAGGACAGGATATTTTCTACCTTAACATTAATACATATTGCATCAAATCTAGAAAAATTGGGTAAACACTTTCAAAAATGAAATAGATATTTTTATTACTTTACAAATCTGAGCATATCATGTATATGTTTGATGTTCATTATACTGCACCATCACAAATTGCACCAAGTAACAAAATTCTTTATCACTAAAGTATCTGCATCAAGAATTCAGATTGCCTGTGATGACTAAAATGTTTTTCTTTATTTTAAAACAACCACCTTAAAGTTTTTAATATCCTGAGATGGTATTCTTTAAATCCACAGCTGTCTCAGACAAGGAATTTAAATCAACCCATCATCATCCTGCAAAGATTTTTTTTTCCTAGTTCACAACCAGGTGGTTAGAAACACAACTCAGACAAAAGAGCAAAATGTATTCACAAAATCTCTTGTAAGGATCACCATCAGAACTTTATGTTAAAAAAGGAAATGAATCAAACTCAAGGAGCTGTCTGAATTTTTAACAGCAAAAAATGAACAAAAAGCAATGTTTGCCAGAGACGAAGCCAAAAACACAAGAGAGATGTACAATTAATAACTTCCTTCATAGCAAAAGTTAGCACTTTATTTCAGCTTAAAGACATTTGATGCATCTTTAATTTCTCTTTTTATAACACTGTTATCAGAAATCTTGAAATGTATTTGCCTGCCTTGCAAAATGTGTGGAAAATGCAAAAAGAAAAGAAACCCTTAGGAGAACTATTAATGTGTTCTAGTGGTTTAACAAAATGTACTCACAGAATTCAATAGAAATCTAGAGTAACATAGCATGTTCTATGAAACCAAGTTTGAACTCCTGAAATCATAGAGCAACCTTGCATTTGGTAAACATACCATTGCTTATATAGAAAATAGAGTGGAGGCAAACAGGAAAATAGACCACATATTTGTAACAATTGTGGTTTGTTTTTGTTTTTTTCAGTTTTGGCTATGGAATGTTTGGGGGAAAGAAGGGGAAAAATAACCAAAATCCTGAACTAATAATCTAGAGGTGAAAATAGGTATCAAACATGGCTAAGATGAAAAGTATTAATTATGATCATCATATAACAGGAAATTTGTTGTAAGGCACAAACCTTATTACTATCATAATAAAAAGTACTTCTTGTTCAGTTGTGTCCAACTCTTCATGTCTGTATTTGAAGTTTTCTTGGCAAAGAAGCTCATTTTACAAATGAGGAAACTGAGGTAAACTTAAGGAAAGTGACTTGCCCAGAGTCACATAGCTAATAAGTATTTGAAAACAGATTTGAATTCAGAAAAATGAGTTTTGATTCCAGGCCTGCCACTCTATCTACTGTGCCTCCTAACTGCTACTAATAAAAGAAAACATAGCTCCCTTCAATTTTTTCCTCCAAGTCAGTCCAAGTCTTACAATAGTTCAATAATAACTAATCCAATAATAACTAGGTAACAGTTACCCTTTACATTTAATATTCACATATGCTTTATCACCATTTTCTATTTCTCTTCTCATTTATTTTCATAAGATTTCACTTGGGAAGAAGAGATAGCTGAAGTATATGTGGTAAATCTTTCAGTAAACCTAGTGATCTGGGGAGACAGAAAGGAAAGTGAGGAATACTAAGAAAGTGTGAGGAACAATACATTACCAACAGATCCAGTGTCAAAAAGAATGTGTATAGCCCACAAAGAATGACCTTAAAAATAGGAGTGTATATGTGGTATAATTTGGTATGCAATCCCCCCAAAAAAGGAAATTTGGGGTCATTAAAATCTTAGCAAGTTTTTTCAAAGGCAACTTAGCTTTCCCTCACTTTTTGGTCAATTCTAGGCACAGTTCATTATTCTTTTACAGTTTATCTAAGACATAATATGTAATGCAGAATCATTTCTATGGGCTAATTGTTCAACTGTATGGTATGAATAATGTATATCTTTAGTCATACTTTTAAGTGATATATGAGGGTTTGATGCAAACAGCTTCTACAAACAGCTAACCACAAACATCATCTTTAAGGAATCCTCCTATTGGACTCTTCACTGAACATTATTCATAATGGTTGAAAAGGGCTTTGGCCAGCATAGATCTGTTTTTTGATCTACTTGATATTTCTAAGCAGAGGTATGGTCAAGCAAAGTCACCTCTGCTACTGCACCCTTTAAGGAATTGTTTATAATTATAGCCCATGCAGGGAAATCACCTCGTTGGAGAAGCCATTTTTCTCTAACAAGTAAATAGCTTTTCTACTTTATAGTCAACAAAAAATTAGGTACAGTGAGACCTTTTGTTGTCATTGGTACAGTATACTGTTGGTTTTAAATATACGTGTGTGTGTGATCTTCTGTAGAGTATTATTTGCAAAGTCTGCCTTTTTCCTTCTCCTACCTTCATCCAGGATATTCATGATATTTGTATTCTAAAAATAGGAAAGTTGACTATGGATCCATATTCTTTAACAATTTTTCAATCACTTTTTTCAGGTAACAATACCCATAATTATTTTTCAAATGTTTAATAACCATTTTTGTTCATACCATCAAATCATGCACACTAGGCATTTTGCTATATGCCAAACTACTCCCACTGTCATTGCTTCCTGGAATAGCACCCTAAATATTACACTTTCAGAGATGATACCCCACTTCCACCCTCCATGGGAGTAAATCTTCATAATTGGAACACTGCTGGAGGCAATTATGTAGATAGGTGGAAACAGCAATTTCAAATTCAGTTAAACCCATTATATCTAACCAATCCCAACTTTATTCTACATCCTACCTATCCATCCATACAGTGCACCTCTTTCCTTTTGTTGTGTTCTCCTACATGTAACAACACTCCCTACTCCCTATGCCTATATGATTCACTTCTTATTTTGGAAATATTTATCAAACCAATGGCATACTTGTTTCTGGAAAAGAAGTGCTGATTGTTGAATGACTCTACTTATCATTAGTAAAATTCCATTACATGGCCAACTCCAACACCCCCACATATATCGGTGTACCACACCCCAACTTATATTAGAAAGTAAGCTCCTTAAAGACAGGATTATTTCAATTGAAAATTTGTATTCCCAGCCCTTTGCCAATGCCTGGCAAATAGCAAATGTCTAATGAATACTTGTTCATTTTTTCCCCTATCTCTTGAAAAGCAATCCTGCAAAATTATGATATCCCAAACAAGCACACTCTAGGATCTCTTCCAATTTCTTTTTTCCATCTTTATTTTTCCTGCCTCCTCAAGTAACATGTAAGAGAATATGATGTTAAAGTTTAATTATGGTGATTCTTTATCACTGATAATAATATTAACAAAATAATAATAACTTACATTGGCATATATTTTATTCTCACAAAAACCTTGGCAAGAAGACACTATTATTGTGGATAATGAAACTATGGCTCATAGAGGGTAAACAAGTGAACTTTTCAGAGTGATATGATTAGTGAGGGTCCAAGAAAGTATTTCGGGGGCAGTTCTTTTTAGTTCAATATCCACTAGAGAATTTTAAGAGTTTACCACTATGCTCTTTACATATTTTTCACTTATATGTCATCTTCTCTTCATGATTTCTTTCCTAAAATGCTCTCTGGATAAATTGACTTTACTAAGTTTCTGATTAATTTTTGTATAAAATTAATTTTCCTTCCCTTGTTTTTCACTACCTAATGAGATATTTTTTCATAACATTCTGCCATCCTCCTTTGTAAGATTTTATAAATAAGTTCACATTCTAAACAATTATTCTTTTGGCTTGACACAACTTTCATTTTAGTAAAATAATCAAATGTTTGCGGACCAAAAGACATTCTTTGTATTGTTGCAATTGACTAAACTTCCTAAGAAAATGGAAATGATCTACATCAATCTCTGCTCTTTTTAAAATTCCCATTTTGAAATCAATTGTTTATTTCAGTAGGTCAGAAAAGAGTAATTTTATTGTACACTATTTTCTATTTTTTCTGATTTGTCATTGAATTTAATTTTTAATAACCTAACTGTACACAGGCAGTTAATTTGGAAATGACTCCACCACACACATTGGAAGCTAGTTGCTTTCTGTTGGTTAAGATATTTTGTTTTTTGTGGCATTATTTTGTGCTTATGTCTAGTGCCTCCTGACTTTCTACTGAGAAAATATTCATTATTTACATGCATCATATTGTTGATTATACAAAAATCAATTCATACCATTTGTTGCTAAATCTTTTTCTCATTAGACCACTCTATATTACATCTTTTATGCTGTAGAAATCCTTAAACCTCCTAGATGATTACTTGGTTTCTTATTTACTCAGAAAACATGATATATTTCTCATTGATTCCAAGGATAATGTTTTAATTAGGAACAATAATGAATCAAAACCCAAGTAAATAAAATATTCCCTTACTTGCAAATTACTTTTTAAACTTCACTATTTCTGAGTGAATACAGACTGCAAAGATTTGAAATCACTCAACTCAAATAACTGCCTATAGTCCCTATCCTCTCTAATAAAATCATAAAAACTATATTTATTGAATGACTTCTTTGGAATTAGTGTATACAGGCTCCCTATGATCTTGAAAGATATGGTAACAGAAAAACTCCATTAGCAGTAAAAAATAAATAAATAAATAAAAGAAAATAAAAGAAAAGTATATGATGTCCAGAACTGGAAGGACACTTCTATACATGCAGTACAGCTCCACAAATATACTATTAGAATCTCCTTACATGAATGGATTTTGCAAATTTAAGAAAGTTTTTAGGTAACAATACTCAACTAGTGATCATCATGAACCAAAATCTCAGAGCATTAATTTTTTTTTTAATTCAGAGAAGTGACATAAAAGATTTTTACCTACATCAATAACTATTGATGAGAAAAAGGGAAAATTTCCCTTTACAATATAAAGCAATGCACACTAGAACTAACACCACAACATGCCAACTAATCTACATTTCATGGTAAAGAGAAAAGTCGATCTAAAATGTTTTTAATTATAAACTATAAAAAGTAAATTTAAAAATAAACTTGTGAGGGCTGCTAAGTGCTGCAGTGAATAGAGCATTGACCTGGATTCAGGAGTACCTGAATTCAAATTTGGCCTCAAACATTTACTAGCTGTGTAACTCTGAGCAAATCACTTAACTCCAATTGCCTCTCCCCCTCCAAAAAACAAACAAACAAAAAAAAAAAACAAACAAATAATTTATCTTGAAACAAAAAAATGAAAGATAGGAAACTAGTTTACGTTCACAAAGGAGTGATAGAATAGAAAGAATAAAGGACTTGGAGTCACAGAACTCAGATTCATGTCCAACTTTTGTCACTCATTACCCATGTAACTCACCCTCTGTGAGCTTCAGTTTCCTCATTTGTAAAATGAGGTGTTAGATTAAATAGTCTCTAAAGTGTTCAGATCTAAATCTATAATTCTAAGTCATTGTTAAATATCTAACAGCACCTAATTTTTTTATAAAACTTCCTACATTGTAAATCAAACACACAACATATAAAATTTTAAGAAGTCAGCTCATCAAGCTTATTTTTGCCAATGAAAGGGATATAGATACGAGAGAGCTCAATTTCTCTTCCTATAAAATTAAGCCCCAAACCACCTTCAAAAATATCCAGATTTTTAAAAAATCATTTAAAACTTTTCCCAAAAAATTGATACTTTTAACAAAAGTTAGCAATTTATAAAGCAAAAACACACACTGTTATGACAAAACCGAACAAAGCATTTCAATTGGAAAAAAAAATATTTCAAAGTAGAGTATGAATGAGGGAAGGGAAAGTCTTGATGATTTCACCAAAAAGGGGCCCAGTGAGTGTATTTGACCCACAGATTATCATAGGTATAACCCAGGGAAGGGAACAGTTGCAATACAGCTTGATGCATCATTAGGTCGAAAGCTGAGTTTCACCCACATTGCCATCAGTGTTGAGTATCAAACAGGGAGAGCTTGGCAGGGAGGGGAGGTAGTGCAGATCTCTAAGAAAAATCAGAAGAGAAGAGGAAAAGAAAACAGTATGAAGTTGAAAATCATTTTGACAAACCCTCCTTTTAAGTTCTTTGTTGGAGCAGCAAAAGGAAGGTCAAACTAGAAATTCATCCAAATGGGAATTTTCTGAAGTTCTTAAGCATAACAGCAACCCACCCCCAAAAAAGAAATTGGGAGAAAAAGGGAAATTTAAAAGACAAGTTTAAGTAAAAAGAGATTTTATTTCCTTCTTACTTGAAGTCTAACTAAAACAGATTACATCGGGTTTGTTATCACAGAAACCTAGCAATGACTTAAAAGTCCATCTAGTTAAACCACCTCATTTTATTGATAGGAAAACAAAGTGACTAGTCCACTGCAAGCACCAGAAGCAGGACTAGAATCCATCTCCTTTGACTTTACAATACAAGTTTTTTCTAATAGAAATGAAAATATTTATTTTAAATTCCAGCCTATATGCAAATATACATCATATATGCATTGGCATATAGTATCATCTTACCTCTTCTATGATTCATCAAAATAAGATAACTTTAATTTTGAAGATTGAATTTACTAATTTTTTATTTTTTTTTCTTTTTTATTTATTTTTTTTGAATTTACTAATTTTAAGAAAATAATCTAACTTGTTTATATGTTTCATAAAAATCAACAGTTTATCTACCAAAGATCTAGTGGGGAAAATTAGACAAAGTTACATAAAGGTATTCATTCTATATTATTTATTAGAATTTTTAAAAAGCAATTCAGTCAGTATTTTGAAATTCATCTTTGAATTAATTTCTTAAGGCTTTTTATCTATTTGACGCCTAAGCAACATATCAATTCAGTCACTTTGCTGCTTTTCAATTTCATGTTTAATTATTAATTAACAATTTGTACTTGAGAGTAGTCTTAGACGATCATAATATATCTAAATCTAGAAAGAAGAGTATGGAGATCTTACAATAAAGATGAAAGGAAATGCACAAACAAAAAGAGAATGTCATGTTTTAAGTGATCTTCAGGGCAGGCTAGACTGAATACCAGAAAACATTTGTGGAGAATTCTGTCTCATGTACAACCCCTCACCAACAGCTCTTTCTGTTGGTGGTTAATAAGTCACAGTTATCTAATTATGGATTTGCTTTGACATTTTGCTTTTACTACTCAAAGTTCATCTTCAGTTCAAAAGACTGCCCTTTTCACACTACAGTAAATACATTTCTGCCTAGTTTCATCATGTTTACTGTCAGATATTTTGCAACAGAGTTTTGAAATCATATTTTATGACACTGGAACTGCTTTGGAAAACTTTATTGACTTCAAAGTTCTATCCCTACTGTCTCCTGTCAAGTGGAACTGGCCCTGGTAACAGAAAGATTAGTAAATATGAACTACCTCAATTTGGTCTAACAGTCTTGCTGACAATTTTTCCATTACATGGGTGGATGAGATCAACTGTGTTTGGAACTATTCAATTTATTCTATGGTAACAGTCTGAGGAATATAATAGTCACTTGGATCAAATATGAGGTCTTGCAATCATAAAAATCTGAATCAAGTATTAATTTTTAATGCAAGTATTCCTCCCTTCAATACTCCATCCTCCCCTTTTAAAAAGGAAAATAAACTGTCTTTACATTTGTAAACCTATACTCATGAGCAATTTTTGATGACACTATTTGAAGAATTCCATCATTTCAATTATAGATTCTAGAAATAAAAGACAGAATGGCTATTCAAGTATAAAGAACATGTTGTTTCTAAATTAATTGAGAAGTTAATTTGGTAATCTTTATTGTTCTCTTAGTGTGATGTCACCAGTTATTATTTCTACATGTGTTTAAACAATAGAGCAAGACATTTGAATTTCCATGTACATTCTCACAACAAATAGTACTGTCATTGTTTAATCCTGGCATAACTAGATACCATTTTTTCTTTGGATCCAAATTAAAACTGGAGAAACATATAAGAGTAGGGTGACAATCCAAACATAAAAAAGTTTAGAGATGGTATCTACATAATACCAAAACATCTAGTTGAAAGCCCAAACCTTCAAATTATCCAAAAATGTGTTCTATACAACTCTTTGGGCAACATGCAATGAAAGATACAAATGTGTTATAGTGGATAGAGCACTAGTCTTGGAGTCAGGAAAACCTGGGATTGAATCTTGTCTCAGACACTTGCAAGCTGCATAATCTTGGACAAGTTATTTAAAATTTAAGTTTATTCAGTTGTAAAATGAGAAGAGTAAGAACTAAATGATTTCTAAAGTCCCTTCCAACTCTAAATCAACAATGTTACAAGTGTGTTTGGTATTTTATTGAGAGTTCCTAACAACCATTCTATGCAAAAGTGAAGCAGAAAAACTTGGTAACAATGAGACTGTCTCCTTTTAATGAAGAGAAGTATTTATGCTTGGTAATGAAATTCTTCATTTGGAATTGATTCTAAATCATGATAAATTACTTAGAAATTAATTTGACATTCTGAAATATTTCTTGTTTTAGAAAAATTACTAAATCTGACCATATGCATTACCATATGCATTAGAGAACTAAATCATCATGAGTTGTTATTTTTACAGTATTAGGTCCTTTTCAAAGAATTTATTTGTAGTTGATTTTTGGTGGTAACTAAGCTTTAACTTTTAGCATTTTATTTTTCTATACAATTGCTTTCTAAATAGGTTTTATTCATTTTGAAAAAAAAATTCAAACGCTTTAAACTTTAGATGAATCTTAGGATATTGTGGTGTCATGTATGCAGTAGAAAATAAATTGTTTTGACAATGATGAAAATATGCTCACTGACTTGAATTACAATTCTGATAGTGTGTGGAATTAATTGTGGCAAGGCAACATATCAATATAGTTTCTCTACTACATTTAAATTGAGAAAGATATTTTGCTATAAACAAAGGGAGAAACCACCCCTAATCACAGTTCTTAATGACTTGCACCAAGAGCATTCTGAGTGTTACAAACACTTAGCAAACTATATAGAGACAAATATTAAATATTTTAATTTAAATTTTGCAAAATATGGAAATGAAGACTAATGTTAGAGAAAGACATTAAAATTGATTTGCTCAAAGTCATATTGGGATTTAGGACCCATTTTGGCAACTCCTGTCTCACTTTGTTTTAGCACCTTAGCATCTCTCATCCTACACAAATCAGAATATGAATTCTCATTAAAATTCTCACATAAACCACATCAAGATTTAAAAGGCTATGGTCATATTCTAAAATACATATCTAGAGTTTAACATTCACATCAATCTTATTGTACTAATTCATGACTCCCTATGTTTCTTTTTCTTCCACATACCATTTTAAAATTCAAATAGTTTCTTTTTATCTAAAAGGAAATCATATCAAATTTGACTTAAAGTATTTTTTTTGAAATTGTGTCCTTGTGTAGAAAATATAAAATAGTAGTTAGAGCATTGGACTTATACACAAGAAGGCTTGGGTTCAAAACCTGCTGTTGACATTTATTGTAGTCCTCAATGTTTCTCAGGAGATTCTCTATGAATAATTTTCTAAATAGTAGAGAGATTAGTTGATGAAAAGAGTTTTCATACTTGGAGCTCCCTATGCTAAGGAAATCATATATCCTAAACTTAGATACATAAATGTAGTATTGATTCAGAATTGGACATTTTTCTAAGTCGCTAAGAGACCATCTGTTAAGCTTCTAAAATGTAGTATTAGTATAAAAGAAATAAAACTCAATTTTATATGCAAATGAATTGAATCCTAAAACACTAAGGTGACTTGAACCCAAGTCACTAACTCAAAGTGATGGAAAAGTTCTCATCAAAAGCTACATAGCTCTATCCTCATAAATAAATGAAGGATAGGGAAATCACCAAGATGATTTCATTGGTATCAGGAACTCATAAGTAAAAAAACACCTTCTATCAAAGTAGGTCAACACCTTCTTTACTAAGTATAGTCACAGGGAGTGGCTAGAATACTCAAAGGCCAAGTGCCTTGCCTGGTGTGCAGAGTCAATACTTTAAAGAAACAAGATTTGAATCCAGGTCTTCTTGATTTCAGGACCAATTCTCTAACCATTAGGTCATCTTGCAAAATCAATAGGTGTAGTGATAGTTTGAGAGAGAAAAAATATCATGCTATATAAATCCTAATTATTCTCATTCTTCTTCCATGATCCCTTGGCCTACAAAGTAATCAGTTAATACTGGATTAAAGTTCTTAGAATAATATCTCTGAACCTCCTTCAAAGAGTATGTTATTATACATTCTATGCTTGTTTACTAAAATAGGCAGTTTTTTTCTCCAAATGTTGTTCTGCAGTGAATATAACTCAGACCAATTAGTAGAATTAGTAATCATAAATATATTTGATCAGGTATACTTACCTGCCCAGTAAAGAGGCCACTATTTTCTTCCAAGTATTTACTGAAAGGGTTTGGCTCATATGTCTCCTCCTCTTCTTTCCTCAATAATATTTTGGATTTTACTGAAACTGGTCGAATTACTCCAGGTTTTGTCTTTATGCACAAATAAAAAAATAAAAATAAGACTATTAAAAGTGAATTAATATTCTTTATAGGTGAAGCATTCAAATATTTATTTCAGTTCACTTGTATTTA
Organism: Myrmecobius fasciatus; assembly: GCA_023553655.1. NCBI lineage: Eukaryota > Metazoa > Chordata > Mammalia > Dasyuromorphia > Myrmecobiidae > Myrmecobius > Myrmecobius fasciatus. The sequence continues at coordinate 27,148 of JAJPUD010012431.1, read as the reverse complement.
ACTTTTCTTTCTGAAATAATCTCACCAAGATAAACAGCATAGAAGAAAAATTAAATTAATTTACAGTAAAAATTCAAAAGGTTTTTAGTTTTATTTTCATTTGTTTCATTTTAAATTTATGGAATAAAATATGATAACCTTATTACATATAATATATAAAAAAATTACAAGTTGTACATAATATATTGGCAGTTTCAAGTTCAGGAGTTTTTAAATTCATTCACTAAATTCTAGTATCTTGGCATTTCTTTCCCCAGACAAAGTTTCCATTATCTATGGCAATCACTATAAGCATCATGCCCAAGACAATTCTTTTCAAGAAAACATCAAGAAATTGTATTTCATATACATAGAAACCCAGATGAGGTAAGGGGAAAAAAGGAGGCGGGGAGAAAGAAATTATCAACAAACATAAAACTTTTCCAAATAGATACAAATTCAACAAAAGTTGGTGACATTTTTGCTGCTTGCTACAGAGTATAATAAATGTCTTATTCTGGAAATGCCATTTTCACATAAAACAAACCCTCAGAGTCTACATCTATCTCTTAGTTCTGCAAAGGACCTGGTAGGTATTAAATCATGAATAAAAACAGATTCATAATATTTCCCTGTCTCAGTCATAAACTGGGGGAGGAGGTGAAAAATCCTTTATGTATATGTTAACAAGAATCTTCAATGAGTCATAGTATCTAGTGTTACTCTTCCTATAGCCTTCTTTATGTTCTCATCTGAACATGAAGTTTCAGGTATTAATTAGCAAGTGGGGGGAGAATGGAAGATTAGGGTTCATTTTAGATGTCTATTAAATGTCCTTGAAATGAATGGAAGAATTAAAGACAATGAATAAAGAGGCATTTTTGAAACACTATTTGTCTTAAGTTCTGGGCATAACAAAGAGAAAGTAGTGACTGACTTCACTTAATATAATTCTGACCCTCCATAGATGATTGGCTCTTCATTCAATTAAAGATTCAAAAGTGCCTTTAGAACTTCAGTACATAAAATCTATTCAATTCTTCATTTCTCCTCTTGTCTCAAAATATTACATGTTAATATAGCACTTTAAGTTTCACAAAATGAATTTCCCATAACCTTATAATTACCCTTATTTTATAGGTGAGGATTCTAGTACTGAAAAAAATCAATTTGCCCAATGACCTATGGTTAGAAACTATAATACCAGTAACACTAGAGAACAAAATTAAAAGAATAATAATCATAAAACAGAAGAAAACATTAACTATTTGTAGATGGTATGATGACATATTTAGCAAACCCCAGAAAATTAGCAAAGAAAATGGTAGAGACAATTGAATAATTCCCTCAGTAAAATACAAGGATAAAAAGTAAATTCACAAGTACTATCAACATTTCTGCATAGTAAATAAAAAACCTGGAAGTAATAAATATGAGAAATACCATTTAAAATAACTACTAAACATTTAGGTAAGTTTTAATCTATCTACCCACAGAGTATTCTAAAATAAATACAAATATAAAACACACTAAAAAATAAAGAATAATAAACATTGGAAGGGGAGTAACTATAAATTTTTGGAACATGAAAATATATTTCAAAATAAAATTTAGTGATTTTTGAGGGGTTTTGTGTTATCTACATTTTTTCTTAGTAATTCTCCCTACCTCTGAGAGATACAGCCTATATAAAAATATTTCTAAAGAAAAAAATGAAAATAAATCAGCAAAAAATTTTAATAGGCTGAAAAAGTAAGAAAATATATGATTTTTTACACTATTAAATTTCCCAAAAAGAATATAAAGAAATGGGGTTAGAAGGAAGGCACTATTTTCTCATCAACTTCTGTGAAGTTGTGATTGGCACTTGTAATTCTACAAGATTTGCTTTTGATTATTTTATAATTGCTTCTTTTTTATTCCATGGATATTATTTATCTCATTTAGTATTTTCTTTTCTTGACACTGATTACTTTACTCTGTATCAATTCATCTGAATATTCCCAGGCTTATCTCTCTCATCAAAATTCATCATTTCTTGCAGTATAGTAATACTATAACTAGTCATATAAAAGCTAGTCAGTCAATAAATACTTATTAAATGTCCATATTTGCCAGGCATTTTGTTAAGCTCTGGTAATAAAAAGAAACACAAAAGATAGTTCCTTTTCTGAAGAAGTACATAGTCTAATTGGAGAGAGAACATACAAATAACCATGTTCAAGCAAGCTACATATAGAATAAATTAGAAATAATAATCTGAGGGAAAGCCCTAGAATTAAGGCATTTAGGGAAAGATGTTTCTGTATAAAGTAGGATTTTAGCTGGGTCCTGAAGGAATCCAGGGAAGATATCAGGAGACAGATAAAAGTATTACCTAATGATAATTTTGTCAAGTATTGATTCAATGAATTTTACCTTACAAAAATGATTTAGAGATGTTTACATGTTTGGTGATCAAGACATACCTTAGATGTTTTGTTCACAATATACTTTTCTATTTCAATATCTTCTCTATTAATTTCTTTGCTTGGTTTTTAAATTTTTAATTTGATTTTTCTTCCTTAGAATTTTAGTTATTTCATGATAGATAGATAGATAGATAGATAGATAGATAGATAGATAGATAGATAGATAGAGATATAAATATATTCTACTATTTCTCACTTTCTCATTCCTTCTGGTTGATATTGGATTCCCTGAGTTCTGGACATCAAAGTTGTCTTACCCTCCTTCTACCGTAAGAAATTCACTTTTTGCCTCTCTTCCATCTCTGACTCCAAGTAATTTCTGGAGTTGTAATAGAATAGACCTAAGCTTGATGCTAGCTCCTTTTTTTATTTCTAATGCAGCTATATGTGGGGGAAAGGTGTGGATGTGGATGTGTTTATATATGATATAGATATAGATAGATATAGATATATTCTTCAGTTATCTGACTGGATGCTGCTGCAAACTACCGCCATCCCAAGTAGAATATATTTCTGTTTCCTGTGATGTACCCTTTACATAGAAGGAAGAAGGGCATGGAATAGAGTTAAGACCAGCTGCTGGCTGTCACAGAACAGAAGGGTAAAGAGAGGCAGGTACAGTGGCAGAGATTTTAGGAGGCAAGGAAACTATGATAGGATCTTTGACAGCTAGAAGGTTCAGTGGATAGAAAACTGGATCTGGAAGTCTTGAATTCAAATCAGACTTTTACCAGCTGTATGACTTTGGTCAAACCACTTAACCTGCATCTTCAAGTTTCCTCAACAGAATTTTGAGGATCTAACAAAGTAGTATTTTAAAGAACTTAGCATAGTGCTTGGCATATAGTAGGTACTGAATAAATATTTGGCTTCCTCCCTTTTCCTTTCCCCCCATTATGATTCCTAAAATCATAAATCATTGGGTCAAGTTATGCTGTTCTTCCAAAACATGGGACTCATAGGGGAGGAGATGCTGAATGAGTACATTAAGAATTAGATATTATCATTTTCTGCCAGTAATTAATCAAATTCTTACCTTATTAGGTATCTTGGTACCTTGATCTGCCAAGAGTTTTAATTGCTTTGATTCTTCTACATAATTCTCATTTGGCAGAAGTTTGTGAATTTGTGATGACTAGAGAAAATATCTAGTCCTCCATCTTGTTGGTCACTTGAGCCATTTTCCAATATCATATATATGAAGATCCTGCCTACATTTTTTAAATCTACACCTATCAGTATAATGAAGGAATGTATTTTATAAATTTAGACAAAATTTGAATAAGCAAACACTAAAGAAATCTTAGAGATAATCATGAAGAAAAAGAAGGAATGAAGAGAGAAGAATATTTTCATGTCATTAATAATCATTAGTCATTAAAACTATTTGGGCTCTGGTTTATAAAAAGAACAGTACAACCAGATTAGATAAGGTAGAACTGGTAATAATTGAATTCAGTAACTCAGTGTAAAAAAATTGAAAATATAAATTATTTAGGAAACAACTACTTATTTCACAAGAACTGCCAAGAAAAATATAAAGTGGTTTGGCTTAAATTAGATTGATCCCATATTTTATAATTGTCAATAAGTTCAACATGAATATTTGACCTGAATGTTAGAAGTCTTACCACTAAAAATTTTTTTAACTATATTATGTATCTTTCACAGCTATAATACTCATATAAATGAAGAGAAGGAAATGAATGTAAGAAATATTATGTTATTAACAGATTTGACAACTAAAGAAACAAGGAGCTATAAGGAATTAAGGAAAATGAAGAGTCCAAAATCAGGTTGACTATTTTTTCTTCCCCACCTCCTGTGTAAGAACCATGAGTCAACCAGTCATTCAATCTTTTCTGTTCCCTGACATTCACTCATTCACTACATTCAGTTCATTTTGAAAAACAAATAGAAAATATCTCTTTATTTTTTCTCATTGCCAGGTATCAATGTATTATATAGTTTACTCTTTATAGATAAAGGACAGATAGATACAGGACTTTCACCAAAAGTCTGTAACACAAAGCAGTATCACAGACTCAATACTAGACACCTAAAAGCCTTTCTCCTTAAGTTGTGATTCCATTTTTAGGTGCTTCCTCGTCTTGTCATCCTTGCTGCCTCCCATTTAACTTTCTTTGTACTTCAACCTTCTCACAAAAGGGAAAGCTAGTAGACTTTTCACCTTTAATTTCTAATCAAAATTCTGCTTTTGCTTACTCTACTCTTTCTGCATTCAGTAGGACTCTGACTTTCTGATTCTGGCAATGAAAAGCAGTGCAACTTATTGAAACTGCACCTATGCTAATATATATATATGTATATATATATATAAATTATAGGATATGGACTAGCAGTTGTTTCAAGAGATCAACTAATATATTCCCATTGTAAAGCATGACTGCACAGAAACCAAACCAAATAAACACATGCCTTTTATTAATTTGGGTCTCACATAGGGTAGGCAGGGTCCAATTTTTTTTTTTTTACTGAATTAAACTAAATACTTAATGATATATAACATATAATGATGTAAAGAAATTCCACAATCTTCCCTTTGGTCCATTACATAGTTTAGTGAGGGAATGGGGCAGCAGAAAGAGCATATAATAGGAATTGTGAGAATATCTCAATAAAATAAATCACTTGTTCAAAAATGAAAGGATAAGATTTAAAGTGTACCAGGTGATCACATGGAGTCTTTCAGGGCCATATTAACAACCACTCAAAAGCAGTGAAAACCCAACTGTAGATAACAATGGCTCCAGAAAATTTTTCTGGCTGGGACTGTCTACCACTGCGGGTGCCACTTTGGGTCGCTTATCATCATTACCCTAGTTGAAGTGCATAATTTCCTCTCATAAGCACATCCATTCTCCTCAAGATGGTTCAGAAGTTGAAGATGACCCAGATTGGGGACTGTATGAATATTATATTTAATCAAAATATACTCCTACCACAAATAATTCCCATTGTTTATGAGGCACTGTGTGGTTTACAAAGATGATTAACACAGAGACCCTGTCCTCAAGGATTTTATAGTCTAGCAGAGAAAGAAAGCAAGTACACAAATAATTCAAAAAGCAAGACAAAATGTATTGAGACACAAATTGTTATGGGTTTTGGAAATGGGAGAATTATATCCAATTTGAATAACTAAAGAAAGTACTCATGAAGGAAATGGTCACATGTATGTTTTCATTGACACATGTATGTTTTATCCCCACTCTTGGGTCCAGGCTTATTATATCTCCCCCCACCCCATGCACCTGGGTTCCCATATAATTTGTGGGAGTTGGAGTGTCTTTTTTCTCTGTTAACAATTTAAACTTTCATCATTTGTGATTCCTCCTTTGTTTTTGTTTGTTGTTGTTTTGTTTTGGGGAGAGGAGGTTACTTTTAATCACTTAACAGCAAGTATATATATATGTATGTATATGAAAGGCTACTTTCTGTATATACATATACATATATATATATATATATACTTCAAAAGTATGGTAAAAATAAGCATGCACCAGCAAGATAAGTATGGAAATATGTATATATATATTTGACTTGTCAAGTATTTTAATATAACTAACATGTAGTGGACTTCCTGCCATCTAGGGGAGAGGAGGGGACTGGGGGGAAAATTTGTAATGGAAAGCTCTATAAGGATCAATGTTGAGGAACTACCCATACATATGTTATCCAAATAAAAAGCTTTAATTAAAAAAAAATAAGCATGCACACATTTCTTCTAGAACTTGAAGAATTCAACCACCATGGTACTTCAGTCTAAGAAGAGGCAGGGAAAGGAAGTATTAAATTTGAAACCAATTGTTATAAAACACTAGTTCCCCCCAAAATTATGTGGCACAACTGTCAGATCAATCCTTCCATAATCTGGAATACTGAAAGTTGTTCCTCAAGATCACACCTTACTTCTGGATTATTAATCATGCACAGGATGACAAACTCAGATTGAGCTCTAATGCCTAGTTTCCTCTCATTTGAGTCTATCAGTCTTTTGAAGTACTTAAGATTGGAGACTATGATCCCCTCACTATTCATCATAAATGAAATCCATAAAAGCAGATGAGGCAAACAAAACTTCTACTTAAAGTGAGAACTTCTTAATGACTCCACAACCAATGAAAGAGTGCTCTCCAGCACAGCAGGTTAGCCAAGGAGGAACCAGTTACAAAATAACTATGTATATTCCAATCTTTCTTTTTTACATGTCATCATGATAATTATAGAAGCAACTCTAGTATCTTCCACATGGTGATGTCATTTAAGCAAGCTGGTGAGTACAAATTCACTATACTCCAATTGCATTCTTCCCCATTTGAAATATTTTCTGTCCCCAGAAAATGGATAGGAGTGCATTTCTAAATTCACTGTCCTTGTACTCAATCCAAAACAGCAACCCTATTATTTCTACAGAAATATATGCCTTATTCTTTCATATTATATTTCAGTGCCAATGAGAAATTAGTGTCAAATTGATGTATATGGAATTCTCTTATATAACCCCAGCTGTATAATCAAAATTATTCCCAAATAAGGGTTTTGCAGATTAAACAAACAATTATAAAGTTTACTAAATATTGTTTCTTACTTAGTACTCAAAACGTGTCTTATTTAGTGCTTAAATTGCCTCTTTCAAACCAACCAAAAAGAAATAAGAAAATGCAAAGTAAAAGTTTCCCATTGCAGAATTAAACCTCCTCCATATAGAGTTTTTTCCACATGGAGCTCTTTCCACAGGTATTTGTAAGTGAGAATCAATTAGGCATCGTCTTCATTCTCAGATGAGAAATTAGCCACCTTGGGTGAAAATCGTTCCTGCATCCTATGGCAAGAATATCTAAAAAGGGAAATGCCTCACAACAGATGTGAAAGCTCCAAAGAAAATGAAATTATGACAATACAGTTACAGATTTTCATGGAGAGAAAGGAAAGGAAGAGACATTTAAGTATATCATTACAATTACAAAAAGATGGCTCAGATTTACCAAAAAATTTAAAAGATAAATTAGCCAGGGTATCATACAAAGAACCTCCACAAATTTATAAAAAATTGTGTCAGTATAATGATGTTTCCATTGCATTTCATCTCTGTGGGATCCAGAGGTCCCAAAGTCTTCTGAGAGTTGGCACAGGGAAAACAAGCAACAGGACATTGAATAGGGGACATCTTTAGTACTGGATGAAGCTATATGGAAAGTGGGATATAAGGTAAGATTTTATGTGAAAGCTCATATGTGAAGGCTCACATTCTAGCCCTTGCACCTTTTCCTTGTTTGGGAGTAGAGAGATTATTGGTCTACCATTCCACCTTATGCTGTGTGGAGAGATGTAAGATATAGAAACTGAGACCCATCAATGAGGCTTCCAGCTGCTAGCTACAAAGATTGCTAAGCTTTTGCAGACTGAATTTAGGCAGTAAAAAGGAGCAGAAGTAGACACCAGAAAGTAATATTTAACAAGGGCAAAGAACTTAGAGCAAAAATGAAACCAAAGGCCTAACTGTTAAAGAGAAACAAAGCAATCCTCCATATTCCTCCACTCTTTAAAGATCTGATCTCAGTGATTTCCAAGAATACAATATTTTTCTTAATTCTTCCGTTGTTCCATAGTTGTAAGATATTTGGAGGAAGAAGGAGAAGATTGGGCTGGATGCTATATGGAGTAACATAACAAATTTCTTATTAATTTTTTTTAATTAAAGCATATGTGACTACAGTTTGGATTTCCTATGTAATATAAATATAGAGAGTTGATCAGATTACGTAAAATTTCTCAGAGAATGTAAGAGCAAGACAAGGCAATACAAATTTTCATAATTTTAATATTTCAGAGAAATGTTTCATTTTACTGTCATACCTCTGCATTAATTTTTAATTGAAACCAGTGTTCTCCATACTAGTTCTAGCATCCAGGGGATGAGGAGAGGAAATAAACTAAATGTTTTCAATCTGAGTGCTCTCTGGTAAGCAGTAGAAATGTTGCAGCCTTGAAGATCTTGAAGGTTCAATGGATGCCTGAAGAGGACCAGTATAACATCATATTATAGTCAAGGTATAGTAGGATTCAATCATTATGATCTGAAGAATGCACTTGGCTGGTGTTTTGAGTGTGGTGGGAGCTGGTGGATAAATTATATGCTACACACCATTTCTAGGTGGTAAAGTAATCATTAAAATAATTATTGTAATATCTGTTTTTATTTTAGCTCACCATAAGCATCGCATGAGTCAGGTATAGGTTGCTATTGCTATGAAAACATTTCAAATATAATCTAGAACAATAACCAGGTAAGCATGCAGCTTCAGCACTGATGTGGGAGGCTAAATCCCAAAATGCAATGAAACTTGTGAAAAATTCTAAGATTTTTTTTCAAAGTTTGTTATGATATGGTAAGAGCAAGATGAACGAAAAAGTGATAGACCTACTATTTGAGTAAGTAATGTTAAAAAATTACAGAAAGTGAACTATTCAAACTGTTTTTCTTCTAGCTTCTTTTGATATCAAGGAAAATAATCTTCAAATTGAGAACAGAAAAACAAATATGGCAAAGAGGAAATTGAAGATAGGTAAGTAGATAATGAGAGATCACCTAGCTGCTTCAAAATAAATTCAAGAGTGCAGTTTCAGACACTTGCAAAGTAGGATAGAGATTGTTGCTAATTTGGGGAATAATGAAAAAGAGACCTTCACTAATGTACTAGTCTGATGTCTTATCAGGGCATAGAATTAACCCTCTGTTGCCAAAGATTATGAGAACACAGTGAAATCTCAAATTGAAACCATAAAGCTAGAAAGATTTTATGTGTGGTCCTGTGATTGTTGGGAGCAAACCATAGATAAGTTCAGTGATTATCATCACCTTTTTTTATTTTTCCATGCATAGCAATTCATTAAGTCATATAATAAAATATAGGTGGAATTAAAGTATAGGTAGAATTGTAATTGGTATTAGTGAAAGTACCCTTATTGCTGCACTCATGACTCCTTAAAATAATGAAGTCTGGAAAACTGGATTGTTATACATGAGATGGGTAAATAATCTAGTTTTTGAAAATGATGTGCAGGGAAAGAAGGTTGGTTCTAGAAATTAGAGACCAATGAGTTTGATTTCAATTTTTAGCATAGTTCTAGAACAAATCATCAAATATGATTTTATCCCCTTAGAATGTGGATAGTTCTTAAATCAGGGTTCATAGTTTTCAGGGCTCTCACATTAATTTATTTTCTCTAAGCTCTAATTGAAATTTAGCATTTCATTTAATTATGATTTATAAGACTATTCTTAGAAGTTGAGAAACTACACGAACCTGCCACAACAGTCTATTACATATTTCATTAAATGAAACATTTATAAAAAGTATTTGGCACAGTTTCTGGCCTATATAAATGTTTACTTTCTATCACTTCTTTCACTCTATATTTCATAATATTGAAGGTCTACAGAGCCATTTTTGTTGACTTTATTATTATATGCTTGTGAAACCTATACAGTATATGAGAACTGGGCCGAGGAAAATGAATAGCTCACATTTGAATTGTCTTAGGAAGATTCTGAAGAACATCTGGAAGGATAAAGTACTAGATCCTGAGGTTCTTTCTTGAATTAAAGTGTCAGGTATTGAAACTCTACTGTGGAGAGCACAACTTTGACAAGCAGGCCACATTGCTTCAATGCCAAACATACAACTTGCCTAAAAGATTATTTTATAGAAAACTCTGCACAAGGCAAGCACATTCATATTGGTGAGAGGAAGCAATAAAATAACACTCTCAAGGTTTCTCTGAAGAACTTTGTAATTAATTGTATGACATGGGTGACACTGGCACAGGATTACCCAGAATGGTATGCCCATATCAAAGAAAGTGTGTTCTATCAGCTAAGCAGAATTGAAGAAACTCAAAAGAAATATGATGTGCAATTTTAGAGAATCCACCACAAATGTTTACATGAACTATTTGTGTTCAACTTGAGGTAGAGGTTTCCAGGCTCATATTGATCTGATCAACCAGAATCAGTCACACTGTTACTTGTCTCTAACATAAATATAACATAGAAGGACAATATCCCACGAAGCAACCTCATAATACAAAAAAATAAAGTTTAAGAAACCCTGCCTGCTTTAGAAAAGGAAAGCAATCATTACTAGAATTCAAAATGGATTCTCTAAAAATATCATTACAAATGAATCTAATTTCTTTTTTCATTAGATAAGCTAGATTAATGTACTTTAATTTAATATATATTAGGTGTATACTGTATGCATAATGCTGTACTCAATTCTGAAAAAGATAGAAAAGTTCAATAAGTCATAGGGTTTACTGTGCGAATAGGTTACTATCTCGTAGAGAGATGACATATGCACAGATCACTGTAATTCATGATTATTACATTAGTAAAATGTGAAGGAGAAAAATCTTTCCAGACAAAAGAGATCAAGAAAAGACTTCATCGAGAATCATATTTCATAGATTTTAAATGTCATCTAGTCTGACTTCTATCATGTTACAGATGAAAACCTGAATAGAGAAAATTTGAGTGAATTATCCAAGGTGACACAAGAAGTGAATAGCGGGACCATGATCTGAACCCAACATTTTTCCACTGGATTACAGCATGTGACATTTGAACTGGGCTCTAAATTATTTGAGCTGGGTAACAATTCAACAAATGCACTGTGGGGAAAAAGGGTAGTCAAACCATAGAAGACAGAGAAAAAGCTAAGAAACATGCAAGCATAAGGTATATTAGAATAACTCCAATTTTGCTGTTATCTAGTTATTGCATGGAAAGAAATATGATTATTATCTCATGTGATCCCTACAATAACTCTGTAAGGTAAGTATTGTTATTGCTCTACAGTTGAGGAAGCTGAAGCAAATAGAAGTTAACTGACTTGCCCATTGTCACACAATTACTATGTGTCTGAGGTTATATTAGAACTCAGGTCTTTTTGACTTCAAGTTTAGTGCTCTGTCCATTATCCCACCCAACTATGTTTTATAGACATAATGAGCTTGTGTTTTAGCCAGTCATTTGACAAAATCTATTATGGTAGAGTAATTACAAAAGAAAAAGATGTGGGTTGGATGATAATGCAAAAAATTAGTAGCTGGTTGAATAACTAGCTAAATTGGATTATTTAATTTGTTGCTGTTAACCTTGAGAGAATTTAATCCTGCCATTTCAAAGGTCTGTTTTTAGTCCTATCTTATTCAATATAAACATTGGTTAATCCATATCTGCACTATGGATTCAAAGAAAAGAATGACATAGTCTCTATCCTTGAAAGGCTTGTGTTCTATCATGAGAGACAGCATGCATTTATAAAAGTAGATGGAATATTGATAAAAGGTCATTTGTGGGGAGGGACAAGTAATTTAAGCATTAGAAAAGGTCTCATGGAGAAAATGAAATGAGCTTTGAAGGAAGTTATGTATTCTAAGGAACAGATGTGAAAAGGGAGGACATTATAGGCAAAAGGCAAATGACGAAATGCTAGATATAAAGATTAGGTAGGTGGGAAGGGATTTGAATTCCAAATGGAGGAATTTGTATGGATCTCAGAGGTTAAAAGAGCATCATTGCCATTTGTTAGGCAAAGAAACGGCATGATCAGATCTATGCTTTAGAAATATCATTCTGGCTTGGAGAGTGTCAATGAATTGAATGAAGTCATACAGTAGATAATATGATTATTAAATTTGTAGATAACACAAAATTGGGAGGGACAACTAATACAGTGGATAACAATCAGTATTCAAACAGAACTCAACAGACTGGAATAATGGATCAAACTAATAAAATGAAATTTAATAAGGATAATCATAAAGTCCTACATTCAGGCTAAAAAAAAAAATCAACCAAAAAAATGTCAGTTAGAAAAGATATGGCATAATAGCTGTTCATGTAAAAAAAAATAGAAGTTTCAAGTCATTGGAAGATCAATATAAATCAACAACATTATTTGGCTGTCATTTTTTTTAAATGGCACATTCTTCAAGATATAATATGCAAAACAATTAGAGACAATTATGTGGTGGTGCAGTGGGATAGAGCAGTGGATTTGAGGTTAGGAAGACTTTAAATCAAAGCTGACCTTCTAGCAGTGTAACCCTGGGAAAATTAAAACCTCTCTCTGCTTCAATTTTCCCCTCTAAAAAATGAGGATAACAAAACTTACCTCTGGGGGCTGTTTTGAAAATGATATGAGATAATATTTATAAAATAATTTTGCAAACCTTGATGTATTGCATAAATGATATTTGTTATTATCATCATCATCATCAAGGGAAGTAATAGTCCCATTCATTGTACATACTTTGTGCTAATTAGATGACCTATGGACTATTGGATTCTACCTCAGGAACAATTTTAAGGTTAAGAGTGTTCATTATATTAAGAAAGATCCTAATAAATCTCATAAGAAACTCTAGATGGATAACCTAGAGAAGAAAAGTTTTGGGGGAGAAAGGAATGATAGTTGTTTCCATGTGTTTAAACGATTGTCATCTGGAAGACAAATTAGTTCTCTGGAGTTCTAGAAATTATAATCATAAAACTTATGGAAGAAAGTTGAAAGAGGTCATATTTTACTAGATGATTGTTTGCCATTAGTAGTAATATCAGGAATTTCCCCCCCCTTTTGTGGCATCTTCTCTTTTAAATATTCTTAATTTTTATATATGCAGAAATTTCTTTTCTGTATGAAACATTTTTGAGACTGGTCCATGTCTCTATGTAAGTTATCCTTAGATAAAAATATAAGAAGATAATAGACAGCTTTTTACAATTTTTTCCTATAGTGAAAAGTCCTAGAACTGACCAAAAATACAAAGACTATAAGACTTAACTGCTTATTATTTAACTGGGAAGCAGAGTAAATAGACAATAAGCCTCATAATCAAGAAAAACAGGGTTCAAATTCTGCCTCTGACACATGCTGGCTACCATATGCTTCCCAGCTCTAGAAAATTTTCTGAGACTCTAAAATTCAGAGAACATGATAATTTTCATAGGGAATTTCAAGTTCAGAAGTTCCCACTGGAAAGAAAACATTGGTCCATCCTCTCATCTCCACTATGTTGAAAAAAAAAAAAAAACCTATAAAAACAATTTGGTTTAACAGAATAAAATGCAAAGATTCTCCAGTTTTTTTCATACTTCACATACTAGACTACCATTAACAATTTTAATGATTATTATAAATATCATAAATGTTGAATAAATGATTGATAAATGAAGAATTAAATAAGAAGATTCATGCTCAGTAAAACTTATTGTCAATGTCATGGAGATGTCGACTGTAGATGTCAAATGAAAATGGGATTCCCTATTGATAGACTAGCAGGTCCTCCTCCAGATATTCCTTTGGGTGAATAACATTGAGATGATGACCCCAAACTTACACAGTCTCCTATGTGACATTCACAAGCACTGAAAATGTTTGATTTAATAATCAGAAGAGGGAAAAAATAGGAAATGCAATTGTATATACAACTCATTGAGTTAGTATGTTGTTACTTAAATCTTGAAGAGGCATTACCATTTGATAGGAATTAGGACCAGAACTGAATATGAGAAAGAGAACATTCTTTGTTTCATTTGACAAACTGGAACACTTTCAATGTCCCAAATTTTCTCCCTAAAGCATTCTTTTTAAACATCAATGCTTTTCTGGTAACACTATATAGCTGTGAATCATAAAACACCACGACCTCTGAAAACCAAAATTGTGGGTAACCTAAAGATCAATGGAAAGACCTATCATGGTTTTAAGTAAGATGCAGTATATAACCTTACATGAGAAGAGACATCAAAGATAACATCAAAGTTTTGTATGACTAAAATAGAAGTAAAACTGGTCATGTAACAAGAGTGAAAGATAAGAGGTGGACAATTCACATGTTGCCTTGACAAAACCCATCTGCCCTTTCCCTTCAACTGTATTTTGGGTTGTCACCTTATATAGTGTTTATATGAGAACATACAAAAGAGTTGCATAGGATAAGAAGTATGGATGAATTATGATCTGTTTCAAATCTCCATTGGAGATTCTCCAGAATTCTCTAACAATTAAACCTGTCCAAAAATGAAATGTGTTGCATTGTTAGACAATATATTATTCCCTGTAGCTACAAACACATTATTCAAGAAGAAGCCATGAACATTTCTGACTTTTTATAAAATGTTGTATCAGGAATTAAAATATCTACTAAGAGGGTTTGATAAGTTGAATCAACTCCAAGGGCAATTCAAGCATGAAGATTCTATGAATCTTTCTCTTCACTCTTTCTCATAGTACATACACATTCATCTTTCATTTCTTGTCTTTTTTTTTACCTCATCAATATCTCTCAAAACTAAACTCTTTTCTTTACTCACATAGCCTTTACCTTAGTTTAAACTTTCATTATCACCTGTCCCCCTGTATTATCGCAATAGCCTCCTAATGGATCTCCATACCTCAAGTTCCTTCCAATTCCAAACTATCCTTCACACACAGTAATTTGCCTTAAGTGTAGAAAGACCATACCATTCCTCTACTCAATAAATTCCAGTGGCTCCCTGCTATCTCTGGCATCACAGGTAACCTCCACTGTTTTTCTCTGATATGTCTTTACAACCTATTTTTTCCTAACTTTTTAGTCTTTTTTAACACATTCTCTTTCTCCAGGAAATCCATGATTTAGCCTTATTAATCTACTTTCTGTTCATTATACACAGCATTTTATTTCTGTCTCCAAACCTTTGTACTATGTTCCATACGTGGAATATTCTCCGATAGTAGTTCTGCCTTTTAGAATACTTGGCTTCTTTTAAGATTGAGCTTAATTACCATCTTTTACAGGAGATCTTTCCCAATTCTCCTAGCTGCTAGTGTCTTCTCTTCTAAAGTAACCTTGTAACATATTTTCTACATATCTTGTATATACCTATAATATTTTCATCAGAATGTAAGCTCCTTGAAGGCAGGAATAACTTTTAAAATTTTCTTTGTATTCTCAGAATTTAACAGAATGCCTAACACACATTTAGCATTTATAAAGGTTGTTAATAGATCACATCTAGTTTCCCAACATTTACATTACTCTTCCATATAGATAATTAGAATTCATTTAAATACATAATTAATCCCTCACAATTGTATTAACCATACCATGAATATTTTGTACTGGGTCTTTGGATTTTAAAAGTATACTTCTATATCATTGTAAATTAACACTATGACCATAAATAGAAGTTGTGAAATAATGATAATGATAATAGTAGCAATAATAATAATAATGATAATACTTATATAGCACTCTTACTATATACTAGGCAGTTTGTTTAGAATAATTATTATTTCATTGGATCCTCACAATAATCCTGCAAGTCAGATGCTATAATTATCCCCATGTATAGAAAAGGAAACCAAGGCAAACAAAAGTTAAATTATTTGTCAACTTTGTCACTAAGACACAGCTAGAGCCTTATTTATTATACTTCAAATAATATCTTATTATTTTTTCAAATAAGAGCTTTTGTCTCCTATTTCCTAGATAATTCAGTTAAATCAACTTATCAGGTTTCATCATGCATAATTTCAGACAATATATGTATTGTGAGGCTGAAGGACCAGAGTAGATAAATTTGTGATCATTTGAGGAGGAAAGATTTATAAAAGAAATAATTAGCAATCAACAGATGATTAGCAATCATCTTTTTTTCATTTTTTTTTCTTTATTAAAGCTTTTTATTTGCAAAACATATGTATGGGTAATTCTTCAACACTGACCCCTACAAAGTTTTCCATTACAAATTTTCTCCCCTAGTTCCCACCCCACCCCTAGATGGCAGGAAATTCACTACATGTTAATTATGTTAAAAACAGAATATTTTTTTTAAAAAGCAGAATCTGAAATTCAGACTAGAAATGATTTTGTGTTTGTTTGATGAGACCTATTAAAGACAACTTAAAAAGGCTGTTTCCTATTGCATCCAGGATCATCTCCTGTTGTCTTGAGATATAGATAGATAGATAAATAGATAGATAGATAGATATAGATATAGATATATAGATATATGTAGATAGATATCTCTATATGTAGATATCTATCTATTTATATTTATATGTAGATATCTATCTATCTATCTACATATAAATATAGAGATATATTGCCAGTGGACCCAGATAATTCTGGAGGAGAAAATGAGTTTGGTGACTTTGCACAGCCCTCCCTCATTGTGATCCAATTTACTTGCATGTCATGGCATCACCTCCCTGATGTCATGGTCCTCTTTGAGAATGAAGGACAAACAACAACCTCTGTTGTTTGAGCCTGAGTGCCTAGTAGCAGTAGTAAGGGACCTAACTTGAATTAACCAGTTGAGCTTTCTTTCTTTCTTCCTTTCTTCCTTTCCTTCTTTTCTTCTTCCCTTCTTTCCTTCCTTCCTTCCTTTCTCCTTTCACCAATATATCCAAACAGGAGAGACACATGACCTTTTATTTGTTCTTGATATCTCTTACTATACATGACCCTTTTCTTTACTTCTGTTAATTTCTTTCTTAATGACCATGGTCCACTCAATCTCACCTTCTGTCACTTCCTCCCTGATAGTTCTCATTTCTTACTGTCATTCCTTTGAACTAATATAATGCATGTCTGGAATACACACCTTCATACTTCAATTTCAGAGATTTTCTCACTCTCTTTAAGATGGGGTTTAAGCATCATCTTCTTTTCAATGTTTTTTTGTTTCTTTCTGATCCCCCCAAATGGTTGGGTAGTTGCTGTCCTTTGTTCTCAAAAAGGAGCAACATAACATCACTATGCCTAAGAGTCAAGTTACAATGAGTTCAACTGTGGACGATCAGATCAACATGAGCACACAAGCTTCTTCCACAAGACAGACCCATATAATCCATGTGATCATTTGGAATGAATTCTCTAAATTTGCACAGTTTGCATTTCTTTTGAGTTAGTTCTATTCTGCTTTGCTCAAAGAGCACAGCACTTTTTCTGAGGAAGGCACAGCATGCTGAGTGATCCTGTGCCAGTGTCTCCCACATGACACAATCAATTCCTAAGTTTTTAAGAGAGACCTTAAGGTTGTCTTTGTATTGATTTTTCTGACCACCCTGTGAGCATTTGCCTAGTGTGAGTTCTTCATGAATAGTCTTCTTAGCAAGCATAAATTTGAGATTTGAACAATGTGGCCAGCCCATCAGAGTTGCACTCTCTGCAGTGAAGTTTGAATGTTTGGTGGTTTAGTTTGAGAAAGCACCTCCATTTCTGTTATCTTATCCCACCAAATGATCTTCAGAATCTTCCTAAGACAATTCAAATGGAAACAATTTTCCTGGCATGAGATCAGCACAATAGCCTTATAAACCTTCAGTTTGGTAATCCATCTAATACTTCTTTTCTCCTTCACTGTTCTTTGGAACCTATCAAATACTGAGCTAGCTCTGGCAATGTGTACATTCCGGGAAAGTATACTGCTAAGTGAACTTATTTACAACATTAAAAAGTTCTGGGGGATTCTCAGAAAGTGGTGGAATAGGTTGATAAATTTCAAGCTCTTCCAATTTCCCCCATAAATAGACCAAATTTGTACCTCAGGGCAAACACTGACAGGTGAAAAATCAAAACTTAGAGTAGAGCAGGATTCCTCCAGGTACAACGGGAGCAAATCTGAAGAAAGAGTGGGGCCTTGGGATTAATCCATATGAAGGGCAAACACCTCTGAATTAGCTCCTCACAAACACCAAATGAGGAGTCTTGGAGCTAGTGGGGTGTGGCTGGAGCTTCAGTAGGAATCACAGAAACTTTCACCTTCTAGACTGTTCGTGGAGTCAGGGTCTGAGTCTGGGAAGACTGAGGGAACTTCAGCTGATTGGAAACACCAGGCTCGGCTGTGCTACAGAGACATGACCCTGGGAAAGAAGTAACCAGCACAACCAGTGAGTGCATAGGCAGATTGTGGGCACTTGCTGGAGGGAGGAGTTCTTAGTTTAGCATTGCTGGTCAAAGTGTAGAGCTGAAGGAAAACAAGACACCATCCCCTTCCACCCCAAGATTAGAAGGTCTTACACTAATACCTTTTATTTAAAAAAATGAACCAGCAAAGAAGAAAGAACCCAACCATAGAAAGCAAAATGAAAATAGAGAAATCTGGGGTTCATCTTCAAAGGAGGACACTGAAGTAAAAAGAGCTTCTACCTCAAAGAGTAATGTTAAATGTTTCCATGCCCAGAAAGAATTTATTTAACTCAAAAAAAAAAAAGAATTTTAAAATCAAATGAGAGACATTGAGAAAAAACTGAAAATAAATGTAAATAAAAACCATCCAGGAAGATGATTTAAAAAAAAATTAACCAACAAAAAAAGGAGACATGGAGTTTCAAAGATGAAAATAACTCTGAAAATTAGAACTGCTTTTGCATTTTTTTCCCTTTTTGATCTGTTTCTTTCTTATGCAGAATGATACTTTTGGAAATATGTATAGAGGAATTGCACATGCTTAATGTATATTGGATCACTTACTGACTAGGAAAAGGGTGGAGAGAAGAGAGGGGAAAAATTAGGACACAGGGTTTTGTAGGGGTGAATGTGGAAAATTATCCATGTATACATTTTGAAAATAAAAATCTTTAATTAAAAAAAAGAAAATTAGAATTGGACATATTTTGAATCTTCCTTGATGTTCTGCTGGGCAAATGACAATGTTCTTTTTTGTTTTGTTTCATTTTATTTGATATTCCTTTTCTGTTTTTCTTTTTTCTTTTTTCTGAATTTCCTCATTTCCATCAAACCAGTCTTAATATTTGTGAGTGTTCTTACCCAGATGAACAAATGCAGGGCTGCACACCAAATCTCTGAAAACTGCCTACTTCTTTTCTGTTCCACTGTTGTCACATATACTGGCTCAACTTTCCCTTCAAGTTAGCAACAAAATTCCCACTGGGAAAAGTGCTCTAGTCTGTTGAAATTAAATATTCTGGTAGTAGTCTTAGCTTGGGACCACCACTTTTGTTGAATTGAATGTTTAGCTTGGAGATGAGATAAGCCTATGGTCAATCTAGCACTCTAGACCACTAAGCACCTTTTTTACTCTCACACTCATACTATCTGTGTCTTCTCCTTACAATGAAATAATCTATTAAATGCCAATATTTGTTGTGAGGGTACATCCACAAAGTTTTATTTCATGAAGGTAAACAAAAGATACTGTTGGTCAGGAAGTCATGAAATGCCCCAAGTCTTCAGTATTTAGTAACCACATATGTGGCTGTTTCTAACTCCATTCCTCCCAAAGGCTCTCTGCCATGCTAATAGTCTGAATCTACTCTAGAATTAAAGTCATCCAGAATTAGAAGCTTGTCCTCTTTTGGACCATTGATGACAAAGATCTCCAGGTCTTAATAAAGTTTTTCTTTGACCTCCTCAGAGTTCATCGTGGTGGGAACACAGGCACTGCTGATGGTGGTTTGTTGTTTTCCTGCAAGTGGCAATCCCATTTTCATGAGTCTGTCATTCATTACTTTTGGCAAGCATACAAACTTGTTGACTAGATTAAACTTGATAACAAAACATATACCAGCTTCATGGATCTCCCCTTCACTGTGACCATCCAGAAAAAAAATAATAATAATAATAACGTATCTGACTCTAACTTCAGTAAGCTCGCCTTTATTTGCCAGCCTTTTTTCAGTCAAAGCTGCTATTTGGATTTGATACCGACTGAGTTCTCTTGCAACAAAAGCTGTTCATCTTTCAGATCTGCATTTTTGTGTTGTCTGTAAATGTGCATCCATTCTACGTATCAATGGTAAATGGAATCATTTCTGCAGAAGGTTTTGTACATTTTTTAGTATTTAAATCACAGTGTGGGATCCCTGCTACAGTAGTCAGTTAAAGGTTAGGTAAGCAGAAAAATTTTAAATCACTTTTTCTGTCTCCTTCCTCACACTATGAGGTGAGCATGGTGCAGTTCTTTTTTTTTTTTTTTTCTTTTTTTTGCTGAGGCAATTGGGGTTAAGTGACTTGCCCAGGGTCACACAGCTAGGGAATGTTAAGTGTCTGAGACCAGATTTGAACTCAGGTCCTCCTGCCTTCAGGGCTGGTGCTCTAACTACTGAGCCACCTAGCTGCCCCCTATGGTGCAGTTCTTAAAAAATACTGCTCACTGCTGCTAAGAAGACTGAGCCTCCTGTGTGTAGTGTTGTAACTACAGCTCCCAGTGTATCTCCATCTGCTGCTTCATCACTTTCCTGTCAAAACTTCAAGATAGGTAAAAATGGTTGGTTTGTTTTTTTTAATGAGTAATGTCTTTTGATTTATGCATTAATTGGATTTGTGAGGTAGAGTTACATGAAATCATCAGACTTACTCTCTCTTCTAGATCCAGTAGCAGGACAGAGTGATGATGATTGGTTAAGACTTGAGATGCAGTAGATGATCTTAGAGGCTTTGCTGCATTCCACAGTGCCTATTTGAGTTTCCTTCATGGCCATTGGAGCAAGTTGTTCTCATCTGCCTATTCCACCAGGGGAAATCTTCACATGCTTAAAGTAAAATCTACCTACCAATAGATTTGAGATCCCTTAGTTACCTTCAACCTGGGTTAGCCCATCTGTCAAAACGGTTTATCAAGATATGACTACTGTGCATGCTATAGCTTCTTGTTGGTGAGAATTAGGTGGATCAGTATCCATCACCAAAAGTGAAAGCAGCCCTGAAAAGTAATCTTCCATAAACACATCCCAAGCCCTCCCATTATTTTGCCTTGTAATTAACTGATTCTTGTTTATTTGGCACATATTTATTCCCTATATTTTTTAACATGTCCATTCTGTATATCCATATTAAGTGTAAGTTTTTAGATAATAAGAAATGTCAAAATCTTTGTATTTGTTTCCCCAGTACCTAACACAGATTGGATATTTAATAATTCCTTACTGATTGATGAACTGATTTTAATTGAGAGCAATACAATATGTTAGAAAATACTGGAATATAAGAAACTCTACCCTAAAACTACTATTCTTCACTGGGATGGGTCTCACTAAGTACAAAAAAAGACAGTATCCAGAAATTTGGCCCCCCAGTGATTGGGGAGAAGAAGATGCAGTCACCATGACAACTTATACTATATACTGACATTGTCTACCTAGCAAGGACATATGTTTCTGACTGAATTCCTTCCACAATCTTTATGTATTATCAGATGATAACAAATAGCATCTCATTGTGCAAAAAGCAGTTTTCAAAACACATTTATTCAAATTTAACATGTCAAAGGGGAAAAAAAGAAAAAGACAAATGATAAAATTCAAATCTGAGATGATAATCATAAATGCTTATAATACAAGGTATGTTGAGAGTATATAAAATTGTCAAGGATAAACTGCCTTTGAGTTTGAAGAAGATGCTGGTGCTATTCAAAAGCTTTCAGGGATGCATTTTCTGAACAACAGTGACGTCGAGTGCCCTCAGGGAGATGAATCATGGACCACTTAAAGGGTGAAACATCAGCTGGCAATACCAATTAGAAACAAATTATCTGTCAAGTTTAAGCACTCTTAGATTACTTCTGGAAAATGAGTGAACTGAGCTGCGCCTTACCTAAAGTTAGTAGGATAGAGAGTTACTTATACAAATTAATGTTTTGAACACTATATTGTATCATTTATTATTGTCATTATTGTAATTGTTGCTATTGTTGTTATTGTAGTAATAACAACTAGGAGTTTGCATATGTGATGTGCTGTATGGTATTAGATAGAATTATTGATTTTTATTTAGAAATAACCTTAGAGGCAGCCATCTTGTAAAAACTCTTTATTTGCAGTTGGGGAAATTGAGGCCAAAAGCAATAGGGTATAATTTCATTTTCTATTTATTGTATTATATTGTATATTTGTAATTTTTATAGCCTAACTTGATTGTGAACTCTATAAGAACAAGAACTCTTCAATTTCTTTGTACCATCTTCAGTCCCTCATATAGTTATTTTTCACATAGTTGATTGTAAATAAAAAGATTAGACATTGTGCTAGGCTCTGAAAATACAAAGACAAAGATGAAAAAACTTCCAGATTTGAAAACCTTATATTTTACTTAAGGGGACTACCACATGATCATAAATTAATAAAAATCACATAAAGCAATTACAAAGGAAAAATGCTAATAACTAAGCGAAATAAGAAAATATAAGAGATAGCACCTGAGCTATACTTTGAAGGAAGGCAGTTACTCCCCTTAGTTACTAGACTGTAATTTTCTTGGAGTCAAGAAAGATGTTTTAATTTTCTGTGTGTCTTTCCCAGAACTGGCCTTAAAAGCACTTGTTAAATTAAAGAATTAGATAATCAATCAATTGATGTATTTGGTGATCATGGGCTAACAAAAATATCTCTAAAGATGAATTAGCCCATCTAGTGACAACATAAAGATATAAACCTAGCATGGCTTAGAAAGCTGGTCTAGTGTGTTCTTTACCATTTATAGAAAACTTCACTGATATCAATCACTATCACATTTCAGAAACTCACCTTTAGCATTAGCAAATTCTTGTGAATTTTTTGTGAATTCTTGGGGATTGAATTCTTGTGAATGAGTGATTCTCAAAGTATAATCCCCAGATAACTGCTCTGCCCCCCCCAAAAAAAAATCCTTTTAGGAGGTCCATCAGGTCAAAACTATTGTTCAAAAAATACTAAAATATGAGTTGTCTATTAAAATACTCCTACATGTCCAACTACATAAATGTACAAGGCTAGATTTTCTTCAAATGCCTCAACCAAAACAACATATTAAAATGAATTGCAGAAATAGTTGTGAGGCTCCAACAGTATTCTATTAAGCCAGACATTAAAGGGATTTTCATCACTATTCTCACTATTTTTGTCTAAAAATAGTTATTTTTCATTAAAATATTTTTTAAAATATAAAATAAAATGAATTTAACCTTATTACTTGTAAATGAATTTTTATATATATATATAAATATATATATAATATATATATATATACCTTTAAATGTTATTGGATTCAATTTCCAAAATGATGAAAAACCATGTAAACAAAAGCTCTTTGTGATCCTCAATAATTTTAAGAATATAAAAATGTCCTTTATAATTTTTAGGCATGTAAAGGTGTCCTAAGAACAAGAAGTTGATGAATTATTGGTCTAACATAATCTCTGTCTAGGCTTATTTTTGACAATTAAAAAAAAAGTTGTTGGTAAGCATTAGCACAACAAAATTTAGCTCACTGCTGAAAGGAATTGGTGAGGGTAAGAGAGACACTTTGTAACATGCTTAAGAAATTTTGGAATAATGTGTTTGAGCTCATTGAGATATATACAAGTCTTTTTTCCTGTTGTTGGTTTGGATTAAGTTCACTTGCTAAGTGTTAATTTACTAAGAACATATTTTAGTGATACCTGTGTTTGAGGAACATATTCTTCTAAAGTAAATGTGCATACATGCAACTATGTAGGCAAAAAGAATATAATGAAGGCAAAGAAGAGATTGAAACAAAATCGTCTAAGACAATTTAAGAAGGGAGTTAACAGGAATGAAAGGATTTTATTAACAAAAAAAAATGTTATGATTGATCTGTGCCTTGATAGAACAGAAAGTTTCAGAAAAAAAGAGATAAATAAAATTAATTCTAGATATTGAAAATATACTGGAGGAAGAGCAGCAGTTCAATGAGTTCAGGGAACAATTAGATCAACTGGACCAAAGATGGTACAAAAGAGAATAAAGTGAAATAGGAGTAGAAATGTAATTTTCAGCCAGGGATATAATCATGGAGGGACTTAAATGAAAACCTAAGAAATTTGTATGTTATATCATGAAGACCAGTAAGTCATTGATATTTTCTTCCCAGTGAAATGATATGACATGGTCAGATTTGTGCATTAAGAAGATCATTTTAACTATTGTTTCATGGGAAGTTGAGATAAGGTGAATAGGGAATCTAGTAAAGAAGCTACTATAACAATCTAGTAAGAGATTATGATGACTTGAACTAGGGTAATTATAGCTTCAAAAAATCAACACACATGCCTTGCATTTCTAGCTGGAAAGGCCTAGGCATAACTGGCAAAGAATGGAAATATACTGGCAAAATGTGATATTCAGCGAAGGTAGAATAAGAGACATTTTCTCTAAGCATTATATGGGGCTCTACTTGCTAAGAGAATGGATCAATGGCTCTCTCAACTTAGTCAAAGACGCCCAGATGGAGACATAGCTCCTTTATATAAGATTAGAACAAAAAAGAGGAAATAATACAATTGGTCATAGAGTTAGTAAAATCATGGGGTTAAAGACAACATGATTGGTTATATAGCTGAGGCATGAGGAACTGCATGATTGGTTGAAAGTTGGAAATGAAGCTAACAGCAACCTCATTCCTTCCTGTGACTAAGAAAGGTTCATTGTTTAAGTTCAACTGCAGGGTCAGAGATAGTTTAGCAGACATGCTTAAAGAATACCTCATTAATGAACAGATATTGGACAGTCTCCTAGATGTCTACCTGAATACCCCAAGGACAGCTGACTTCCTTAAGGCAAAAATAGAACAGTGATTTCTCTTCAGGAGAGCTGGATTTCTAAACTTAACTTATTACAGATCAGCTGAAGTTCAGCTGATTTGTATTGAATTGAATTCAACTGAATTGAATTCAATTCAGAAATAAAGTACTACAATTTAGATTCTTACAGGATAAAATCAATTAACTGTAAATAAGAACAATAAAAATGATACCGAATAAACTTACTCTTCTCAATATCAATAGACTGACAAGCTATGTTACATGAATCCACAAATGTATATATAATGACTCAACTCAACTTCATTTTTTATAGTAATAAATGTTGAGTATTCAAGAATGACCCACAAAGCAAATGGCAACAAAATATTATAGTAACTTTATTCGGGGAAAAATGGTTTTAAAAAGGTATTTCTGGCTTTATAATGATATTGAGTAGCAGCATGGATAATGGGCTGAGGGACTGAAAATTTACCTATGCAAATAAAGATGCCACTGTCGCATAATTCTTTCATACTTCTCTTTCATACAATCTTATGTAGTGTGACCTAGTTCCTTTTTGTACACTATGAAAATGCAAAAATCATGTTCTAAATATACTAGAGAATAGATCCAGAAGTTTGTTTCTGAGATGAACTTTTTTAGTGACAATTCTTCCATAAATCTATCTCCATCCCAGGGGAGCGACATGAGATTAAATTTGAATTTTAAACCTTAATCAAGCAATGCTTTGGGAAAGGAAACAGGAGGGCACAGAGTAAAATTGATGTGAATATGAAAGAAAAGACATCCTAACCTATTCAACCTAAGTCACATTTCATATAGTTCTTTCTCCAGAGAATGCCAAACTTCCCATGGTTTTAATCAAGCAACAAAGCCAGAGCCATAAATTCTAAAAGTTGATTTTATTCATGGCCTATGTTATTCAATGTCTTATTTTAAACCTTTCCTTGAAATTCTATAATAAAAGCTGATTACCATTAAAACAATGAGTTATACCATCAAGTAATTTCCAATGAAAGAATGTATAGAATTTATAGAAAGTGCTTAGCAAATCCATGTGTGCACGTGTGTATATGTGTATGATATACCTATATCTACAAGATACACAGAAACAAAGATAGATTTACACATATGTATATCACATCCCAGTACACTAATAACCTCTCTCTTGACTAGATTATATATACATGTATATAAATGATATATAATCTACTTAGGAAAGACAGAGACAGAGAGAGAGAAAGAGAGAGAGAGAGAGAGAGAGAGAGAGAGAGAGAGAGAGAGAGAGAGAGAGAAGGAAGGAGAAAGAAAGAGGGAGAAAGAAGGAGGAAGGGAGGGAGGGAGGAAGGGAGAGAGAGGTTATTATTAATGGAATAGGAAATAAGAAAACCTGTCAACTCATCTATCTGATAGATTCCTAAGCAATGAAACTCTCTCAACCAATACAGGTTGGCATCTTCTCTAAAAATTATATTTTCTTAGAAAATTGCTTAGAGCTTGTTAAAGTAACTTGGCCAGGATCACACAGCCAGTATCCATCAAAGATAACACTTAAACCTAGGATTTCCTGGCTTTCAAGTCAGTTCTCTTTCCACTACAGCTGTACAATTGTCTCACATACATTATGATTAATATCAGCATTTACTGTCAAAAAAATCAATGAATATTCTACAGTTATTGAAAATCACATACTAGGATTTTCCTCCCTAAACTTTAGGGTTAGGGAATGTATGTGAATGTATAATATATTCTCAATATTTTTCTCATATAGTTTAAACTTCTCTCTTGTCTTATTTTAAATGGGGAAAAACTGTCTTGCTATCAGTGTCGCAAAAAAAAAAAAAAAACCTTCAGGTTAATGCTGAAGGAAATTGAGGAAGACAAGACAAAGATTTTGTAACATTCTGGTGACATTTGGAGGTCACATGAACTGAGGAACTGGAGATTACTTAAATCTGGAAGTGAATTTAAAGATGATTTACTCTAGCTCTAACAGATGAAACAATTAAGGCCTAGAAAAGTGAAGTTAGTGGCCAAAATCTTACAGGTATTAAGTAGCAGCAATGATATCCATTAGTCTATACAAACAATGCAACTATAACAGAAAATACAATCTCTA
>JAJPUD010012430.1:37306-49359 GCA_023553655.1 Myrmecobius fasciatus | reverse complement strand
AATGGATCCAACCATTCTGGAGAGCAATTTGGAACTATGCTCAAAGAGTTATCAAACTGTGCATACCATTTGACCCAGCAGTGTTTCTACTGGGCCTATATCCCAAAGAGATTTTAAAGGAGGGAAAGGGACCCACATGTGCAAAAATGTTTGTGGCAGCCCTTTTTGTAGTGGCAAGAAACTGGAAATTGAAAGGATGCCCATCAATTGGAGAATGGCTGAATAAATTGTGGTATATGAATGTTATGGAATATTATTGTTCTCTAAGAAATGACCAACAGGAGGATTTCAGAGAGGCCTGGAGAAACTTGCATGAACTGATGCTGAGTGAAATCAGCAGAACCAGGAGAACATTATACACAGCAACAAGATTATACGGTGATCAATTTTGATGGACATAGTTCTCTTCAACAATGATGTGATTCAAACCAGTTCCTATTGTTCAGCGATGAAGATAGTCATATACATCCAGAGAGAGGCCTGTGGGAACTGAGTGTGAACCACAACACAGCATTTTAGCACTTTCTCTGAATATTTCCATGCATTTTGTTTTTCTTCTTAGGTTGTTTTTTCTTCTCTTTCTAGATCTGATGTTTCTTGTGCAGTAAGATAACTGTATAGATATGTATACATGTATTGCATTTGTCATATAATTTATCCTATTTATCATGTATTAGATTACCTATCATCTAGGGGTGGGGGGTGGGGGGAAGGAGGGGAAAAGCTTAGGAAAAAAAGTTTTTGCAAAGGTCAATGTAGAAAAATCACTCATATGTTTTGTAAATAAAAAGCTTTATAAAAATAAAAAAATAAAAAATATAAGAAAACATTGGGGATGGAGCCAAGATGGCAGAGAGAACATATGTTTCTTTCTCATCTTCTTCCATGGCCCTCAGAATAATTCACAAATTCAGCCTCTGAATTAGCTCTGGACTGGCAAAATTCATGGATATTAGGTGTGCAACAAATTACCAGCAAAAGGTAATTTCTAACATCACTAGAAAACATCTGTTTCAATAAGGCACAGAAGGAGGTCAAGCTCAAGCATGCCAAACCCAGATACCAGTGTGGCAGTGAAGACCCAGGGTGGTGGGGGCTCTGTGTGGAGCTTTGGACTCCATGTGGTAGAAAATCTATGGGGAGAAATCTACAGCACTGTTGGTTATTCTGCCCTGGCTGCAAGCCAATAGATCAACATAGAAGTTATAAAACATTCAACACAAGCATAAAAGGTAAATAATGAACCCTAAAATGCCAGAATCTCAGGGGACCTGTCTACATCCATCCAGCACTGGGAGTGAGTTAACACTTACCCAGTGCAGCCACTGTGGTTTCAAGCTGCTGCTGTTTGTGGAGGAAGCTTAGAAAATCTCCCCTTCCCTAAAAGCAAACCTTAACTTTAAAAGAAAAATGAGTAAAAAAGCAAAAAGAGCTCTAACTATTGATGAAATTTCTATGGTGAAAGAGAAAAACAGATTTTAAACCCTGAGGAGACTAAAAGCAGATCATCTCCAGATCAAGCCCCAAAGGGTGATACAAGTTATTCCCCATTACATAAGGATCTCTGAGAAGAAATTTAAAAGGATCTTAAAAGAAAACTAGAAGAAAAATGGTGAAAAGAAATGAGAACTTTATAAGAGGGTTTGGAAAAGGCAACAGAAAATAAAATTAGTGAAATGGAAAAACCATATAACATAAAAAAGAGAGATTTGACAAAATGGAAAAAGTAAACAACTCCCTGAAAAACAAAATTTGTGAAATGAAAAAAAAAATCCATAGAACAAAACAGCTCATTAATAATTCAATTGGACAAATAAAAAAAGAAGTAAAAATGTGAAGAAAACAATTCACTAAAAATTAAACTGTACAAATGGAAATGAATGATTCAATGAGACGTCAAGAATCAGTCAAGCAAAACCAAAAAAGTGAAAAAATAGAAAAAAAAAGTAAAATAAATAATTGGGAAAACAATTGACATGGAAAATAGATCTAGGAGAGACAATCTAAAGATTATTGGATTTCCTGAAAACCATGATATGAAAAAGACCCTAGACACTATTTTTCAAGAAATCATCAAAGAGAATTGCCTGGATATCATATAATCAGAAGGTAAAGTAACTATTGAAAGAATTCATCAAACATTTCCTGAAAGAGACACCCAAATTAAAACTTCAAGGAATATTGTGGCTAAATTTCAGAACTATCAGATGAAGGAAAAAATATTACAAGCAGCCAGGAAAAAAAAAAAATTCAAATACTGAGGAGACACAATAAGGATTACTACCCAAGATCTAGCAGCTTCCATCTTAAAGGATCAGAGGGCATGGACTCTGTTATTCTGAAAGGCAAAGGAACTTGGAATGCAGATAAAAATAAATTGCCATATGAAACTGAGCAGTTTATTCCAGGGAAGAAGATGGGCATTCAATGAAGCAGGTGAATTCCATTTATTTCTCATGAAAAGACTAGAGCTAAACAAAAAAAATTGACCTCCAAATTTAGAACTCAAGAGAAGCATAAAATAAGTAAAAAGAAAAGAACTCTTGGGAACTGTATCTCTGATATGGGTATACATAGAGAGAGCAATGTATAATTTGATTTTACTGTTATAATATAAAAAAAAAAGAAACTAGAGGTAGAAAGATTGCACTGAAAAAAGGGGAAAGTGTAGGTAAAATGAGATAAATGATATCTCAGGAAGAGGCAAAAAAAAATCCATTATAATTGAGGGAAGGAAGGGAAGGGAGTGTTCTCATCAGATCTGGTTCAAAGAGAAAATTTTAGAAATATTTGGTTTCACCAAGAAACTTCCATCATGTTATAGAAAAGTAGGAGTGGAAAGAGGAAAGGGCAAGGATAGGCTAAATAGAAGGGAAAACAGAAATAGTAGAGGAAAGGGATAAGAAAGGGGGAGAGACTCTAAAAGGGGAGAACTCCTTGAGGCAAGTAGTGCTAATAAGTAAAATACTAGGGAGGAGAGAAAGGGGAAAAGGAAAGAGAAAAATATAATTTGGAGTTAATAAGATGGCAGAAAATACTGAATTAGTAGTTTTAATATTAAATGTGAATAGGGTGAATTCTCCCACAAAACAAAAGAGGATCACAGACTGGATTAAAAGCCAGAATCCTACAAGGTGATACATACAGATAAAGATAAAAGGCTGGAGCAGAATCTATTATGCTTCAAGTGAAATTAAAAAAAAAAAGCAGGGTTAGCCATCCTGATCTCAGGTCAAGCAAAAGCAAAAGCTGATCTAATTAAAAGAGAAGGAAGAAAACTATATCTTACTAAAGGGTACTATAGATAATGAAGCAATATCAATACTAAATATATATGTACAAATGGTATAGCATACAAATTCCTAAAGGAAAAGTTAAGAGAGCTGCAAGAAGAAATAGACAAAAAACTATAATAATGTGAGATCTCAACCTTGCTCTATCAGAACTAGATAAATCAAAACAAAAATAAATAAGAAAGAAGTTAAAGAGGTAAATAGGATACTAGAAAAGTTATGTATGATAGATCTTTGAAGAAAATTGAATGGAGACAGAAAGGAGTACACTTTTTTTTTCTTGGCAGTTCCTGTAACCTATACAAAAATTAACCGTATATTAGGACATGAAGACCTAGAAATCAAATGCAGAAAGGCAGAAATAGTAAATCCATTTTTTAGAAGATGCTGCAATGAAAATTACATTCAATAAAAGGGCAAGGGAAATTAGACCAGAAAATAATTGAAAACTAAATAATCTCATCCTAAAGAATGAATGCGTGAAACAGCAAATCATAGACAATCAATAATTACATCCAAGAGAATGACAATATTGAGACAACATAACAAGGTTTATGGGATGCATCCAAAGCAGTAATAAGGGGAAATTGTATATCTCCAGATGCTTACTTGCATAAAATAGAGACAGAGAAGTTCAATGAATTGGGCTTGCAACTAAAAAAGCTAGAAAAAGAACAAATTAAAACCTCCCAATCAAATACCAAATTTGAAATTTTATAAATAAAAGGATATATTAATAACATTGAAAGTAAAAAAGATACTATTGAATTAATAAATAAAACTAAGTTTGGTTTTATGAAAAAAAGCAACAAGATAGATAAACTTTAGTTAATTTGATTAGAAAAAGGAAAGAGAAAAATCAAATTGTTAGTCTTAAAAATGAAAAGGGAGAACTTTCCACTAATGAAGTGGAAATTAGAGCAATAATTAGGACTTCCTTTGCACAACTTTGTGCCAATAATTTTGGTTAACTAAGTGAAAAAGAGGGATACCTACAAAAATAGAGATCGCCCAGATTAACAGAAGAGGAAATAAATTACATAAATAGTCCTATTTTAGAAAAAGAAACAGAACAAGCTATTAATCAACTCCATAAGAAAAAATCCCCAGGACCAGATGGATTTACATGTGAATTCTACCAAATATACAACAAACAATTAACTCCAATACTATATAAACTATTTGAAAAAATAGGGAATGATGACTCCTACCAAATTCCTTTTATAACACAGATATTGTACTGATACCTAAACAGAGATACCTAAACAAAAAGAGAAAGAAAACAATAGACCAATCTCCTTAATGAATATTGATGCAAAGATATTAAGTAACATATTAGCAAAGAGATTACAGAAAATCACCCCCAGGATAATACACCATGAACAAGTAAGATTTATACCAGGAATGCAGGGCTGGTTCAATATTAGGAAAATTATTAGCATAATTGATTATATCAATAATTAAACTAACAAAAATATGATTATCTCAATAGATGCAGAAAAAGCATTTGATAAAATCCAACACTCATTCTTATTAAAAAAAAAACACTAGGGACTATTGGAATAAATGGACTTTTTCTTAAAATAGTCAGTAGCATCTATTTAAAACCATCAGCAAGCATCATATGTAATGGGGATAAACTGGAACCATTCCCAATAAGATCAGGGATGAAGCAAGGTTGCCCACTATCACCATTACTATTCAATATTGTATTAGAAATGTTAGCTTTGGCAATAAGAGAAGAAAAAATTAAAGGAATTAAAGTAGGTAATGAGGAAATTAAATTATCACTCTTTGCAGATATTATGATGGTATATTTAGAACCCTAGAGAATCAACTAAAAACTATTAGAAATAATCCACAACTTCAGCAAAGTTGCAGGATACAAAATCCACATATATCATCAGCATTTTTATACATCACTAACAAAATCCAACAGCAAGAGATACAAAAAAATCCATTTAAAATAACTGTTGATAGTATAAAATATTTGGGATTCTATCTGCCAAGGGAAAGTCAGGAACCATATGAGCAAAACTACAAACCACTTTCCACACAAATAAAGTCAGGTCTAAACATTTGTAAAAATATCAAGTGCTCTTGGATAGGTCTAGCAAGTATAGTAAAGATGACAATACTACCTAAACTAATTTATTTATTTAGGGCTATACCAATCAAACACCCAAGAAATTATTTTACTGATTGAGACAAACTACAAAATTTGTCTTGAAAAACAAAAGGTCAAATTTTCAAGGGAATTAATGGGGGGAAAAAGCAAATGAAGGTGGCTTAGCTATTCCAGATCTAAAACTATATTATAAAGCAGAAGTCATCAAAACCATTTATTCCTGGCTCAGAAATAGAGCAATTGATCAGTGGAATAGGTTAGATTCACAGAACAAATATTCAATGATGACAGCAATCTAGTGTTTGACAAAACCAAAGACTCCAGCTTTGAGGATAAGAATTCATTATTTGACAAAAACTGCTGGGAAAATGGGAACCTAGTATGGCAGAAGCTAGGCATTGACCCACAACTTAAGCCATATACCAAGGTAGGGTCAAAATGAGTTCATGATTTAGACATAAATAATGATATTATAAACAATAATATAGGACATAGGATAGATTATCTCCCAGATCTGTTCAGGAGGAAGGAATTTGTGACCAAAGAAGAACTAGTAATCATTGTTCACAAAATAATTTTGATTATATTAAATTAAAAAGGTTTTGTACAAACAAAACTATTGCAGATAAGGGTAGAAGGGAAGCAATAAACTGAGAAAACATTTTTATATTCAAAGGTTCTGATAAAAGTTTCATTTATAAAATATAGAGAGAATGGATTCAAATTTATGAGAATTCAAGCAATTCTCCAATTGATAAATGGTCAAATGTTCCTACTTGATCTGATCAATTTTCTGTGTGTTATTAAAAAAAACAGCAAGAAAAAATAAAAAATAAATTCTATTCACAAGCATATACAATCCATAAAATATTTCAAAATTCCTCCTAAACAAGACACATTTAGGATTTATGTGGATAGAGAGCATGGCACAGTCTCAGTACAAACTTTACTGGTACCAAAGAAAGCATAGGTCTTAGAACATCTCAATCAGTGGCAGAACTAGTGGTACCCAGACCTTTCAACCCACAGATACCACAGACAACTTGGTAGGGCAGCATAAAATATTTGTATCATGAGGGTGAGAGGACCCTGAGAAATCAGGAAATCAGGAACTGGGGCCTCGAATGTCACTGAATTGGCAGCAAGCAGCATCAATGGGGGCAGCAGCATTGGCAGGGGATTCTGAAGGTGCGATTGAACAGATGGTAAGGGAGTCAAAAAACTGGTCAGGAAGAAGTCTCTTTACTAGCTCTGAAGCAATTCTCTGTTGATTTTCCCATGCTAAGGCCCAGAATGCAGTTCTGACTCATAGTCTTAGTGCATGGAAGAATACTAACATACTAGAATTTACAGCCAGAGTTAATTATAAAGAGTGAGACCCTCTTTACAATACCAGGGAAGAAAGAGTGCTTGTGAGTGAGAGCATAGGTCATGAAGTAGAGAAACGCTTCTTGGATCATAAAACCTTGGAAGAATTGACAACTCACAGTTCCCAGAAGAATTCCTGAAAACAACTATACAAAACCCCTGAAGCGTGGGACATTGAAACATCCATCCTGGAAACAGAGTTCTACTTTAACAAAGAGTTAAAATCAGGTAATAAGGTGGGCAAAATAAGCAAACAACAGAAAAATAATCCTTACATCCTTACCCTAGAAAATTATTATAATGACAAGGAAGATCAAAATATGTATTCAGAAAAAGATAACAAAGGAAAGCATCCAAAGCCTCCAAGAAAAATAAGAATTGGTCTCAAGCCATGAAGGAGCTCAAAAGTTTTTGAAAACCAAGAAAAGCAGGGAGGAAATTAGGACGAGAAACCAGAGATATGCAAAAGGAAGCAAAAAAAATGAATGAAGAGAATATCTTAAAAAGTAAATTTGGCTAAATGGGAGAAGAGGTACAAAATCTCATCAAGACAAATAATTCCTTAAAAATTGGAGCAAAGGAAAAATCAAGAAACAATAAAATAAAACTAAAAGAATGAAAAATAGAAAAAAAGTGAAATATCTCATTGAAAAAAAAACTGACCTGGAAAATAGATCCAGAAGAGATATTTTAAGTTATTGGTCTACCTAAAAGTCATGATAAAAAAAAGAGCCTGGACATTATCTTTCAAAAAAATTATCAAGAAAAACTGTCTAGAATCAGAGGGCAAAAAGAACTTGAAACATCCATTGATAATCTACTGAATGATAGCCAAAAATGAAAATTCCTAGGAATATTATATACAAATTCTGGAACTGTCTGGTCAAGGAGGAAATATTTCAACCCTCCAGAAAGAAACAATTCAAATATAATCCAGCCACAGTCAGGATGATACAAGGCTTAACTGTTTCTACATTTAAGGACTGAAGGACTTGGAATATAATATTCCAGAGTGTAAAGGAGTTAGGATTGCAACCAAGAATCACATACCCAGAAAAAGTGTATATAATTGTTCAGGTGGAAAAGTAAATATTCAATGAAATAGAGAACTTTCAAGCATTCCTGCTCAAAAGACCAGAACTGAGGAGAAAATTTGACTTTCAAATACAGGTCTCAGCAGAAGTCCTTGGAGAAAATCAGGAGAGGGAGAAAATAAAAAAGAGACTTAACAAAGTTAATCTATTTATATTCCTACATGGAAAGATGACACTTGTAACTCAAGAACTTTATCATTATTATGGCAATTAAATGGTGGAACCAAGGTGGTGGAGAGTAGACAGGTCTTTATCTGATTTCTTGGCATATGTCAGTTCAATACCAGATCAAACCTTTGAACTGGTTGGAGTGGGAAAACACACAAATATTTGGAGTGTAACAGATTTTCCAGCAGAAGATATTTTGGAAGAACTTCAGGAAATGTCTACTTAAATAAGGCACTGTGTGAGGAAGCAGAGTACAGGAGCAGTGCAGGAAACCAGGGCAATATGGTGTCCACATGAGGAATCTACTGGAAGGTTCTTACCCAAAATACAGGAGCATTGCCTACTCTGTACTGATTCAGAAGCCAGTGAAGTAGCAAAATAGCTGTGAGACATTCAATGCAAATAAAAAAGGCAAATAGTGATCCTCTGAACCCCAGAATAATAAGGGACTTGCCTACACCCTCCCAATCTAGGAAGAAAGTCAGCAATACTGGCCCAGGGCAGCCTAAAGCCACTGTCCCCTGTGGAGGAAGCTTGGGACAATCTCCTCTTTGCTCTAAGATCACACCTCAACCTTTAACAAAAGCAAATAGACAAAAAAAGCAAATAGAACTCTGACCAAAGACAATTATTATGCAGAGAATAACAGATTTCAAAGCCGTAAAACACTAAAGACAAATTGTCTCCAGATGAAGCCATAAAAGGTGATATGAGTTGATCGTCATTTCACAAGGACATCTTAGAAACATTCAAAAAGGATTTAAAAGATAGAAGAAAAATTGGGGAAAGGAAATGAAAATTTTGTAGGAGAGTTTGGAACCAGAAATACAGAAATTATCTGAAGAAAACCTCTTAAAAATAGATTAAGTGAAATAGAAAAATCATATAAGTCCTTGTAAAATGGATTTGACAAAATTCAAAAAGTATATAATTTCTTTCAAAGTAGATTTGAAAAAGAAATCAACTGTTTGAAAAACAAAATTTATGAAATGAAAAAAATCCAATGGAAAAAAATGCCTTTAAAAGTTCAATTGGCAAAATGCAAAAGGGGATAAAACAGCTAACTGAAGAAAATAATTCACTAAGCATTAGAATGAACAAATGGAAGTTAATGAAAATTAAACATCAATTATCAGTTAAACAAAGCCAAGATACAAAAAAGAAAATGTAAAATACCTATTGGAAGAACAAATGATGTGGAAAATAGATGTAGGAGAGACAATCTAAGAATTATTGTACTGTCTGAAAACCATGATGAAATAAAGGTCCTAGATATCCTCTTTCAAGAAATCATCAAGGAGAATTGCTTTAATGTCCTAGAACCCAGGGGTAAAATAATCATTTAAAGACTTCATTAATCACATCCTGAAAGAAACCAGAAAATGAAAACTCCAAGAAATATCATAGCCAAATTTCAGAATTATGAGATAAAGGGAAAAAAATCTTGCAAGCATCCAGAAGGAAACAATTCAAATATTGAGGAGCCCACAATCAGGATTTCACTTTAAAAGATTAAAGGGGCTGTAATATGATATTCCAAAGGGCAAATAAACTTGGTTTGCAGCCAAGAGTCAACTATCCATCAAAATTAAGCATTATTATTCGGGGGAAATGGGCATTCAATGAAGAAAGGTTAAATTTCATTTATTTCAGATGAAAAAAATCAGAGTTTATCAGAAAATTTGATCTTCAAATACAAAACTCAAGAGAGACATAAAAAGATAAAAAGGAAAGAAAAAAATAGATATTTCATTTAAAAGTTAAAAAGTTTAAATCCATATATTGGAAGATGATATGTTTAAAGCTTGAGAACTGTATCTCCTAGAGGGTGCAGGTATAATGTGATTTTATTGTGATGATATACAAATGAAAGTAGAGATGGAAAGCAGATTAAAATGGAAGAAGAGGAAAATGGAAAAAAAATAGAGTAAATGACATCTCATAAAGAGGCAAAAATAGCCTAATACAATTGAAGGAAAGAAAGAAGGAGGATGAACATTTGTGAATTTAACTCTCATCAGATTTGGCTCAAAGAGAAAATTTCAGATATATTTAGCTTCACAGAGAAACTTATCTCATCCTATAGGGAAGTAGGAGGGGGAAAAGGAAAGGAAAGTTGGAGGGTGAGAGAAAGAATAAAAATAGAAGGGTAAAGGTATAAGAATAGAGGAGGGGCTATAAACAGGGCTATTTGAGGGAAGTAGTGGCCAGAAGCAAAATACTGAGGAGGGGAAAAAGGGGGAAAGGAAAGAAAAAAGTATAAGAGGAAATTAACATGGTGGGAAATACAGTTAGTAATTTTAACAGTGAATGTGAATGGTATGAACTCTCCCATAAAACAGAAGCAGATAATAGTCTGGATTAAAAGCCAGAATCCTACAATATGTTGTTTACAAGAAATACATTTAAAGCAGAGTGATACATACAGAGTAAAGGTAAAAAGCTGGAGCAGAATCTATTATGCTTCAAGCTGAATTAAAAAAAAAAAAGGAGAGGTAACAATTCTGATCTCTGATTAAGCAAAAACAAAATAGATTTAATTAAAAGAGTTAAAGAAGGAAACCACATCTTGCTAAAGAGAACCATAGATATTGAAGTAATATCAGTACTAAACATATATGCACCAACTGGCATCACATCCAAATTTTTAAAGAAGTTATCAGTGTGGCAAGAAGAATTAGACAAGAAAATTATACTAGTAGGAGATCTCAACTTGCTTTCTTAGAATTAGATAAGTTGAACTATATAATAAATAAGAAAAAATTAAGGAGATAGAATTTTAGAAAAAATAGACATGATAGATCTTTAAAGAAAATTGAATGGTGATAGGAAGGAATATTTTTTCCTCAGGGATACACAAACATTGACAATGTACTAGGGCATAAAACCTACAAAATTAAATGCAGAAAGGCAGAAAGAGCAAATGCATCTTTTTCATATCATGATGCAATAAAAATTACATGCAATAAAAATCAGGGGAAAATAGAGCAAAAATTTATTGGAAATTAATCTAATCCTAAAGAAGGAGGAGGTGAAACAACAAATCATAGACACAAGTGAAAATATCATCCAAGAGAATGACAATAATGAGAGAACATTTTTATAAGCTTCAGAAAAAGCAGTTCTTAGGGAAAGTTTTATATCTCTAAATGCTTCCTTGCATTAAATAGAGAAAGAGAAGATGAGTGAGTTGTGCATGAAACAACAAAAAAAGGTAGAAAAAGAACAAATTTAAC
Source organism: Myrmecobius fasciatus (assembly GCA_023553655.1). Classification (NCBI taxonomy): domain Eukaryota; kingdom Metazoa; phylum Chordata; class Mammalia; order Dasyuromorphia; family Myrmecobiidae; genus Myrmecobius; species Myrmecobius fasciatus. Next base: position 38,072 of record JAJPUD010012430.1, on the reverse strand, counting down.
ATCCCAATTAAATACCAAATTTGAAATTCTGAAAATAAAAAGGAAGATGAATAAAATTAAAAATAAAATAAAAACTATTGAACTAATAAACAAAAGTAACAGCATTGAAAGCTTTTGATAAAGGTTTCATTTCTGAAATATATAGAGAATCAACTCAAATTTATAAGACATCAAGCCATTCTCCAATTCATAAATAGTCAAATATGTAAATAGACAATTTTCAGATAAATAAATTAAGGCAATTTGTAGTCATATCAAAAGGTGGTCTAAATCAAATTAAGACAACTTTGAGGTATCACTAGGCACCTCTCATATTGGCTAAAGTGACAGGAAAAGATAATGATAAATGTTCGAGGGAATGTTGGGAACCTGGTACATTAATATATTGTTGGCAGAGTTGTGAACTGATCTAAATATTTGGAAGTCTACCTGCTAAGGGGAAGTCAATAACTATATGGACATAATTACAAAGCACTTTCCAAATAAATAAAGCCAGATCTAATCAATTGGAAAAAATATTGTGTTCATGGGTAGGCCAAAATTATATAATAAAAGTGATAATACTACGTATATTAACCTACTATTTCAGTGCCATACCAATCAAACTCTCAATAAATTATTTTACAGATCTAGAAAAAATAATAACAAAGTTAATTTGGAAAAAAAGTCAAGATTTTGAAAGGAATTAATGAAAAAAATGCAAATGAAGGTGGCTTAGCTATACCAGACCAAAAACTATATTATAAAACAGTGGTCATCAAAACAT
>JAJPUD010012430.1:0-21426 GCA_023553655.1 Myrmecobius fasciatus | reverse complement strand
CAGAATTTCCAATTTGGTATTTAATTGAGGGTTTTTCATTTGGTCTTCTTCTAGTTTTTTTTAATTTTAAGTACAATTCATTGATCTTCTCTTTCTCTGTTTTATGCAAGTAAGTATCTAGAGATATAAAATTACCCCTTATAACCACTTTGGCCGTATCCCACAAATTTTGGTATGTTATCTCATTTTTGTCATTCTCCTGGATGAAATTATCTATTGTGTCTATAATTTGCTCTTTCACCTATTCATTCTTCAGGATTAGATTATTTAATTTCCAATTAACTTGTGGTCTATTTTCTCCTGGCCTTATATTACATGTGAGTTTTATTGCATCATGATCTGAGAAAGATGCCTTTACTATTTCTGCCTTTCTGCATTTGATTTTGAGGTTTTTATGCCTTAACATATGATCAATTTTTGTATAAGTTCCATGAACCCCTGAGAAAAAAGTATACTCTTCTATAGCCATTCAATTTTCTTCAGAGATCTATCATACCTAACTTTTCTAACATTTTGTTTATCTCCGTAACTTCTTTCTTATTTATTTTGTGGTTTGATTTATCTAATTCTGAGAGAGCAAGGTTGAGATCCCCTACTAGTATAGTTTTACTGTCTATTTCTCCTTGCATCTCTGTTAGTTTCTCCTCTAATTATTTGGATGCTGTACCACTTGCTGCATATATGTTTAGTATTGATACTGCTTCATTGTCTATGGTACCTTTTAGGAACATATAGTTTCCTTCCTTATCTCTTTTAAATAGATCTATTTTTGCTTTTACTTGATCTGAGATAAGGATTGCTACCTCTGCCTTTATTTGTTCACCTGAAGCATAAAAGATTCTGCTCCAGCCTATTACCTTCACTCTGTATGTATCTCTATGTTTTAGATGTGTTTCTTTTAAACTACATGTTGTAGGATTCTGGCTTTTAATCCAGTCTGCTATCCCCTTCCATTTTATGGAAGAGTTCATCCCATTCACATTCACAGTTAAAATAACTTTATCTGTATTCCCTGCCATCTTATTTACCCAGAGTTATGATTTTCTCTTCCCTTTCCACTCTCTCCCTTCCCCCCTCCCCAGTACTTTATTTTTGATGACCACCTCCCTCCAACAGTCCTCCCCCCTTTAGAATCCCTCCTTCCGTTTACACCTTTCCCCTAATCTTTCTATTAGTCTTTCCCTTTCCTTTCCTTCTTCCCCTCCCACCTTCCCACAAGGAGGGTCAGGCTTTTCTTTGAAGCCAAATGTGCTTGATATATTCTCTTAGAGCCCAATCTAATGAGAGTAAGGTTTACACAATAGTCATCGCTCTTCCTTCCTTCCCTCAATTATATTAGATCTTCTATGTCTCTTTAAGAGATTTTGCTTTATTTTACCTCCTTTTTTACTTTATTTTGCCTCCTTTCCCCTGTTTTTCAGTATGATATCCCTTCCACCTCTAATTTCTTTTCCATTATTATCAAAGTAAAATCGAATTATACCCCCATTCTTTAAGGATACCCTTAGTAGAAATATAGTTCTCAAGAGTTCTTTACTTTTTACCTTTTCATGCTTCTCTTGAGTTCTGTATTTGGAGGTCAAATTTTTTGTTCAGATCTGGTGAACTTCTCCTGTATCATTGATTGACCATCTTCTTCCCTGGAAGATAATGCTCGTTGTAGGTGGATAACTTATTCTTGGCTGTAATCCAAGTTCTTTTGCCTTTTGGAACATCTGATTCCAGGCCCTTTGATCCTTTAATGTGGAAGTTGACAGATCTTGTGTAATTCTAATTATAGTTTCTAGGTATTTGAACTGTTTCTTTCTAGCTGCTTGCAGTATCCTTTCCTTGGTGCAATAGTCCTGAAATTTGGCCACAATATTCCTTGTGGTTTTGATTTTGGGGTCTCTTTCAGGAGGTGATCGGTGAGAGAATTCAAAACTTAATTACAAAACAGAACAGTACAAATAAATTTATTTTTAAAAATTATTAAATGACTATTTTGTTAATGAATGAGAAGCCTAAATTCAAAGAGCCCTACTTAGCAATAGCTTATCTTCAGAATTATATATATATCTTAAATCTCAACATATCTAAAGAGGATTGAAAAAGGTATAGATTGATTATAATTTGTTGATTAAATAATTGTGAATTATGATGAATTTGGATAGACTTACATGAACTGATGCTAAGTGAAATGAGGAGAGCCAGGAGATCATTGTACCTGGCAGCCAACAAGATTATACAAAGATTAGTTTTGATGGACATGACTTTTTTCAACAATAAAATGATTGAGGTCAGTTCCAATGATCTTGTGATGAAGACAGCCATTACAGCCAGAAATAAGGCTGAGTGTGGATCTCAATATAGCATTTTCAGTCTTTTTGTTGTTTGCTTGCATTTTGTTTTCTTTCTCATTTTTTTCTTTTTGATTTGACTTTTCTTGTGCAGCATGATAATTGTATAACTGTATATACATATATTGAATTTAACATATTTTAACATATTTCACATATATTGGATTACTTGTCATGTAGGGGAGGGGTTGGGAGAAGGGAGAAAATATTGCAACACAAGATTTTGCAAGGATCAATGTTGAAAAATTATCCATACATATGTTTTGAAAATAAAAAGTTGTAATTAAAAATGATGATGTTTTTACTTTGAAAGTACTAATGAATACAAGACAACCACCAAATACTAATCATTATGGGCACCGATGGAGTCAGTGATGCTGTGATATTGATGATTATTAGTGAAGAGGGATGGAAGGAGACTCAGTGGAGGTAGACTTGGGAGCGGAGAAGAAAATGAGCAAGATCTGAGATGATGTCAGATTTGAGACACTGAATAGCCTTACACAAGTCACTTAAATTCTGTATATTTTAGTTTCATCATCTGAAAATAAAAGGCAAAATAGGAAGACAGAGCCAAGATGTGAGAGTTAAGGCAGGGATTCACCTTCACCTGAATTCTCCCCCAAGTACTTCCAAATGCCTTTAAATAATTACTTTAAACAAATTCTAGAGCATCAGATCCACTAACAGATGGATAAAACTATTTTCCAGTCAAAAACACCTAAAAAGATAAGCATGGAAAGCCAGTTGCATCAGGGTGAAAGTAAAGCACAATCTAAACAGAGGTCAAATCAGCACAATTCCAGCTGTGATGAACTAGGGATAATTAAATCAATGGCAGCAGTGGAGATTTCCAGAACTCTCAGCTCACAGCTGCCAAAAACAACTTAAAAGGCTGACAGGAAAGATTGTCATACATGGGAAAGAGTGGAACACAAGGTCCTAGTAAACTAGGAGCAAGCTTTAGGAGCCACTGAATCAACAGCAGCAACAAGAACAGTGTCTTCCAAAGCTCTTAGCCTATAAGTGGTAAGGAGGTTAAAAAAACTGGTCAGAAGGAGATTATAGGGGTCTCTTTGATAGCACTGAAATAGGACTCTATTGTTTTGCCCAAAAACAGATCTGGGTAATAGTCTTGTTTCAATTCCAGTGTGAATAGGAGCATTGACATTTCAGAACTTATATTAACAGTGCAAAGTCCCTGAAGCCGCATGTGCAGTGACCCTTTGCACATGATAAGTCCAGCGAAACCTACTTTGTAAAGATTCTTTGTAATCAGTACACCATATCCTATCTCTGTGCTTTGTATTGATTATCCCTAATACCTCCAGCTAAAATTCAGTTACTTCTGACATATCTCTCCCTAAAAAGTTGTTTATTTCTTAAAAATGCAGCTCAGCCATCATTTTTGTTTTTGCATGGAGCATTTCCTGGTCCATTCAACTGATTGAGTCTTTCCATTCCCCCAAGCCACATTATTTTTGATGACTTTGTGCAAGTTATATTTATTAGTCTTATGTTAATTTGGTATGTTTTACATACTTAAATCTTGCTTTGGAAGATAAACTCCTTAAAAGTAGGTATTACTTCACTCTTCCCCATTGGTTAGCACAGTGTCTGGCATGTAATATGTGATTCACAAATTTTCAATGGGTTCATGAATTAATGGATTATTCTTGATACCCATTCTCTATCATGCTACAAATTTCTTAAACATATCCCTAGATAAAAAAGCATTTATATAGAAAACATTACTTTTGTGCACAATCATAGAATATTTTATGATTCATCCTTAAATTTATTCATTACATGTAGTCTGATTTTTTTAAAAAATCTAAATGTAATTGATGATGTCAATGTCTAGAAAGTTTATCTCTCATGAGATCTTGTAACTGTATAAACAGAGATGTTTACCTCTCATTTGCAGGATTCCTACAATGTCCTTATTTAAAAGAATCACTTTTCTAGGAATGAAAAAAGAATGAAGATGACTTCTTACTTTGAAATTTAAATCATCAGAAGTACTACTTAGACTACATCTTCTCTGGAATTTCCTTGGGTACCTTCATTTGTTAAAATGACCAAAATATACCAAGCATTGGGGAATTATGAATACAAAGACAGAAAATCATTATATTCATGATAATTGCATTTATAACTCTTAAGTTAAACATAGTGTTGCACTCAAGTTCCTGCTTTCCACAAGTAAGTTCATGGAACATTAAGTCTTACTGCAAACCTCATTGGAATTGCCCTAGCAACATAAACCTGTTTACAGAGAAGAATTGGGGTCGTTTCCTTTTCATTAAAGGATTTGTACTCTCTCTAATGACAAATCAATTGTTCTCATTCCAAATGAGTGGAAATGTTTAGAAGCAAGAATGATTATTGTACATGTGGCTTCAGTTTTGAACTTTTATTAGCTATTAAAAGAAGGTCCCATACAATTCATCTCACATATTGCCAATAGTTAGATAAATGGGGATAATATTTTTGAAACATTTTTCTTTAGAAAACACTTCTTTTAAAAAATATTGCCATATGGCTTTATGAAGAATAGGTCATGTAAAACCTAACATTAAACAGACATTTCTGGTTTTTATACAAATACCAGGGGAAATTCTGTACAAAATGGAGACCCATATTTCAGAAAAAAAAAAACATTCAATTAGTACTCTTCTGCTCTGTGTTTAGACAAGATAGGGAGTTGTAACCTAGTTGCATGTACATTTTGTGGTCACAGATCTGGTTGAATATTGGTATTTAGAAAACAGTCATTAATGGATTAATGTCAACTTGAAGAGAGGTTTTTAGGGTAGTACATCAAGGACAGAATCTGGATTGAAATTGATCACCATATGCTATAATTGTTGGCTAAATATATTAAGGTACTAATTAAAAGATTTAAAGAACTACACATCACATCACTCAAAATTTAAAATTTAGGAATTTTAATTAATCTGGGAATTGTAGTTCTCATTTCATGAGAACAATAACAATAACTAACATTTATATAGCACTTTAATGTTCGCAAAATGCTACACATTTCTCCTCTTTTGATTCTCACAACAACCTTATGAGATAAGGGATATTATCTCCACTTTATAGATGGAGCAACTGAGGCATGAGAAATTGATTTGCTAAGTATCACATAGGAAATGCATAGGAAATGTTGAACTGGAAAGCTCATTAAAGACACTTTTCATGAGGATTTTTCAGAAGATTATATCTAAGATGGGGAAGGAACAGAAAATCATGCCGTATGAAATGTAGCTGACAGAAATGGATGCATTAGGCTATAGCAGAAAATTCTGATGACAGCTGACTTCATGTATTTGAAGAATTTTTAAGTGGGAGATAGGTTCTTTTTGGCCCCCAAAATTAGACAAAAGAACAATAAATAGAACTTTCTAAGAGTCATCAGTTTTTGGTCCAATGCTAGGAAAACCATAAGTTGCCTTGAACAGTAGTCTCCATATACAGATCTTTTCTGGTAAAGCTTGGATAGCTACTTGTATAGGATGTCCTGAGGGTTGCTATTAAGATAAGAATAGGACTATATAAATGCATAACACTTTTCTAATGTTATAAAACATCATATCTGAAAACTTTACCAAACACATTGCATATAGTGTCTCCTTTCATACTAATAATATACCTTTAGGTATAATGGTGTATCATAGGCATAATGAACATTATTAACTGCATTTTACAAGGGAAGAAACTGATACGCAAGGAGATGAAAAGACTTACTTATGACCATAAACTGATCACCTAAGTGGCAAAAGCTAAAATAATGCTCATAAAAACTATGTCATTGATGTGTACTTAAAAATAAAATTGAGAATATAAATAATTTTTGCAGCCAAACTAAAATTGATCATCATACTGAAGAATCATGGAATTATAAAGAAAAGTACAACCTTACAACTTTCCTGTTTTAATTCTTTCATTGTACATAACAGCTTTACATGTAGAGAAATAACTAACTTAAAATGGGTCTTTCCACTATTATAATTCAAGTACTCTATTGTATTCATATTATTCTTCAAGTAAGCTGAGAAGTACATGTAAATAGGCAGTACTGCTTATCAGCACATTTATATGTTTTTGCTTCATTTTGGATCATAGAATACCATGCCAGGTAGAATAATGAACCATATTATATCACTTTCTAAATTGGCTTACATATTTTTTAAATGTCTGTAGAGATTTTATAATGTATTCTTCATGAGATATGACATGAGCTGGATTCATTTTGCTTTCATAATACTTTATACATATTTTCCCACAAAATTTGAAATAAAAATAATACCTATCCAAAAAATGATGACATATCTCATTTGTAAAATCTTGGCTGTATCTATATTAACACACATTCCCAAGGGAACATGAAAAATATTAGGTATTACTTGGCAAGCACATTATCTATAGAGGAGTCCATCCTGGGATGGAAAAGAATCTGATGCATAGAAAAATATTTGTGGAAGTTGGAGAAAAATTCAGTTAGCAACAAAGATTCACAATGCTATAAAAATGGTCAGGATTTAAAGTAAAATCACTGTAGTATATTAATTTTTCTTTTAGATGGCAGTGTGTTGGTGAAGCATTGCACAAATATTGGAAACTCAGTATTGAAATTATGAATCAGATTTTTTGTCCACTTCTTTTTTTCTCATCTCCTGATCTATAAGTAATCTTACATTATGAAAATTATAAAATCAACTACAAATGTCATCAAATTATTCTTGTGAATCACTTGTATATTGTATTCTGTTTGAAACTATACAGAAACATTGCCAAATAAAGTATAGTCCCTGTCTACTAATAGCTCATAAACTACAGGAAATGCAAAACAATGTTGAGACATTTACTTCAAAAGCATAAACTAATGAAGGTAGAGTGGTTTATTATTGTATTCTGATTTAGCTTTTTAAGTTTGGTTTATTTGGTATGAAATATTGCTTCTATTTTTTGTTTGTTTGTTTGTTTCATTTTATCTTTGGTTTGCCTGTTTTGATAAGGGTGAAAACCTGATTACCTGAATTCTTATAGCTAGAGAGATGATGAATTTTTAAGGTGGAGGTATCTTTTTAAATTTTGTATCTTCACTAATACCTGATGTTGCTCATGATATATAATGAATATCTAATAAATGAATGGATGAATTAAGAATAAGGATATCTTTGGGGAAGCAAAAGGAAGGATATAGTGATAAGGAGTCAAGCCAGGATTTGGAAGCCTTATGAAAATGAAACATGCTCAAAAATGGCAAAGGACTTTCTGGATGAGATTAATCAAGGAGAGGTGGTCTAGTGAAATTGCTGATTTTTCCTCTTCCTCTCTCAATTTCTGGGATATGTAATTCAACCTTTCTGGCTATCCCCCTTCATATACTCCTGATTATCTCTAAAATTGTATAATGGCTCCCGATAAGTATAAAGAAGTATGTTGGCTTATAGGTTAAAACACACACACACACACACACACACACCCACACACACGGCTTGAATTTATTTTTCCTGTTCCCTTTAGAGTACTTGATAATTAAGACATAATTCAATCATAGAATCATAGAAGTAGAGTTGAAATCTTAGAAATAACCTCCTCTAGATTCATCATTTTCCTGATGAGACAACACGGATCCCAACTTTTTTCTAAGAATGCTTATATTCCAAACCCAATATCTCTTTCACTATATCATTCCTATAAATGGAAACAGAAAAATTAACTCAATTTGTCCCATACTGACAGTCACACTCTCTTCCAGTTTCTTTTCTATAGGAGAAGTTCTCTGATTCTATTATGGTTGTTGGTTCTTCTGATCCCTTTTAATGCTGAAGCCAAGGAACTGTCTACTAAAAGTTTTTTCTCAATACAAATTCTACTTTGAGATTGGCAAGCGATAAGTGATAAAATTTTTTCATGTGCTTGTACCTGCAGTTCTGAATCATAGCAAAAACCTTTTCAATTCAGCTTTATAGTTCTGATCTAACACTAGGAGTCATAAGATAATAAGTTAAGACAATAATTATTCCTATTTCTACACCCATTCCCTCCTGCATTATTCTCAACAGAGTAACACTAGGAGAAGGGTCATGGAATATTATGACCAAAAAGACCATTCTATTAAAATTTAATAGAATTAATATGAAATATTAATATAATCATATATATTACATATAATATACATAATATTATATATAATTATAAAATAGAATATTAAATTTTAATACACAAAGAAAATATCTTCTTTGAAAAGAAAACAAATTTCTTTTTCTTTTACATCAAAGACTTGGGAACCTTCAGAATGAAAATCTAATCTGGTGTTGGCCAGCACTAAATGAATGAAGTAATTGATCTCAAAAAAGCAAATAAAAGCCCGTGAGCCAACAAAGCATAATGTGCCTGAAGAAATATTCCACAAAACGGTACCTGGATGATATCACTTAATTTCTTATTTTTCCAGGATATAGTGATATATTTGTTCTAATCCTTTATTTCCTGCCCCATTTCCATATTTATCTTGATTTGAACTTGATTTTGATGCTACTTCCTCCTGTTATTTCTTGGCCATGCAGAGATTGAATGCCTTGCTGTGATTTGTACTTTATTTCATCTTGGTCCCTTATTTAATGATCCAGGCAAAGTTAGGACATGACATTTTATTTTTAAATATAATTTAAAGACTACTAACAAAAGGCAATATTATTAATTATGACTAGAGTAGCAAAGACACAAAACATATTTAAAAATTTTTAGCAGCATTATTCTTACTATTTCATCTGCCACTTAGAAATAGTGCTTGTGTGTGTGCGTATTTCCCTTGTTGTTTTTCTCTATTTTCTCATTATTACTCTTCAAGCAATGAGAATTGCATACTCTTCTTTGTCTTCATTTGTCCTCTTCTGTTCATGCTTTGCATTGTTTTCCAAAAGCCCTCCTCTACTTCATCTTTGCTTATCTTCTCTTTTTACTCCTTCCATCTGATCATAAATGGATTATTCTTGAAGATATGACATCCCCAATTGTCCTTCCCAAAAAGAACCACTCTTTCACACATGACCCATCTCATCCCTATCTAATAGAACCAGGAAGGAGAATTTGCAAAGCTCTTGTCCAGTCCTTCCCACTGTCACTTCCAAAGCATTGTTTTGCTACCATGACTTAGGTATCTTCCTTTAAAGGTCATAGGATTAAATAAATTATGTAATCTTGACTAGGTCATTTTGATTGTCCTCTACTTAATTCCAGGATATCTCCTTTATTTCTGAGAATTTTCGGTACCTAAACTGCATTTTCATTTTATGTTAAGCCATGCCATTAGTGGTCAAACTTTAGTTCTAATCAAACAAATACAACAAACTTCAGAGACAGAGAAGTGTATTAGATAATATGGAAATATACATTTTAGATACAACTTGGATCTACCCCCCAATATATAATTATAGCACAGTAATAAACCAGAACAGATCTTTGTGAAATATCAGCAAACACATATACAGATATGTGGTTATATGTCTGTGCATATAAATATAAATATATATGTATGTAAATGTGCATGTATATAGTACACATATATTACATATTAAATATACTAAAGAGTCTTTTTTAAATCACCAAATCTCTAAGTTGAAAGGACCTCAGAGGTCATTCAGTCAATCCCACCCTTATCCTGTGAAAAACCATTTACACTCCACTTCAATGTCTATAGTTTTAGATAACTTGCTACCTTCTGAGTCAGTGTAGTAAATTTTAAATAGCATTTCTAAGAAGCATTTTTATATTGATCTTAAATCTTCAATCTTCTACTAGGTCTTTTTCTTTTGCCTATAAACATAGCTATTCTTTTGAATTTTAAAATAAAATGAATTAAAAATAATTCCTTTAAAATTTCTATCCTGTAAAGCTACTCACATTTTATTCCTCTATCCTGCTAAATTTTAGGAAGAATAATCTGTATTTGGAAGGCTTACCTTATCATGTACTTGGTTGTAATTTCCTACAATCTGGATTCAGTACCCATTACAACTACAGGTATTTTTTTTCTCTCCCATTGTTATTTTTAGGCCTCATCATCTTTCATATTTTTGTATTATTTGAGAGCCCCTTTCATGGTACTCTCCTTCCTCCATGGCTTTTGTGACAAAAGTTATCCTAGCCATTATTATACCTTAATCTGTTTTAAAGATCCACCTTTCTACTCAAAACCCCTCAGTGTACATATTACCCAAGTCACTACCTTTGGCTCTCATCTCTCCATGTTCTCTTGAAGATTTTATCCTCTATACTGGTTTAATTCCCACATATGCTTAATCACAAATTTTCTCTAGTGTTTTTGTAATTCTAATTTATTGGTAATTGGCTATCCCAAAAGTCCTTCAAATTTAACCTATATAAAAATGAACTCATCATCTTATTGCAAACCTATCCCTCCTACCAACTTTTATGTTGTATAGTAGTAGACTTGGAGTAAGACCTGAGTTCAAAGTATGCCTCAGACACTTAATCAGTTAATTCTGTTAATTTCCTTTTTTATATGTAAAATGTGTAAAATATCTATGTAAAATCCACAATTTTCAATTTTCTTTTCTGTAAAATCAAAGTAATAATAATACTTACCTCACAAGAATTTTGTATCTAATGGTCACATTATGTAAAACTTTTTGCAAAACTTACAGCATTATATAAGTGTAAGCTATAATTATTAATATTATTAGCCTAACACCAATGCTTTCTAAAATTAAAAGTCCTAGAATCATATGTGAATTTGCTTTTTTCCTAATCCTCTACAGCTATTTACTTGCAATGTTGTCAATTTTTTACTATGTTTCTCATATTGGGCTTTTTTCATTCTTCATACTCTAACATCCCCATTTCAGACCCTTATTATCTCTTATGTAGACTATTATAATTATGTTCTAATTTTCTCCTCACCCATAATAAATTCTTTCTCCTATTTATCTTTCCCATCTATGCAAAATGGAATTTTTAATTCGTAGTTCTATTCAAGTTTCTCTAAAGAGTAAAAGCAAAAGAAAACAAGATAACAAACCACTGGTCCTCAACTGACTAAATTCAACTTGTTTTTTTTTTCAACTTTGTGTTCTTTCATGAGTCCATATATTTATGCAATCTTTGCCCAAGTTCAGAATATATTCATACCTAATAAACTCTCCATCTTTCTAACAATTCATACCTAATAAAGTTTGGAACATTCCCCATCATGATCCAACCTCTGCTTTAAAACTTCTAAATAGAAGGAATCCAGGCCTACCTAAAAGCCAAAAAGTAGGCCTTTTGGCTTTTAGACAGTTGTAATTATTTGGAATTCGTATCTGTCATTTCCATCCTCGGGAACCAAGCAAAACTAAAATTAATTTCACTATAGTATGGGAGTGTTTCAAAGTCTTGAAGACTTCCAGAGTGTAGTACCTAGGAAAAATAACCACACAAACTTTCATCAATACTCATATAGTACTGATATAGTACAGCATCCCTCCATCCTGGTCACTCATTTCTCGACACTGTCTAGCTTGTCTTTCTCAAATGCGAATTTGTGAACTGAACAGAGTACTCCAGATAGAGTCTCACAAAGAATTTTAAATCTACAACCTGATATGACTTGTGTAAAGTCACATAAATAGTAAGCAAAGCTAGAATTTGACATCAGGATCAATCACTAAATCTAGTGATCTTTGAAATGAACCTCCAATATTTTAGCTGCTCCATTTACCTTCACATTTACCTTTATAACAAAATCTTCTATAACTTCATATGAGTCATGGATAAAATATGGTAAACAGTATAGTGATCTGGGAAGATTCTTAAACCATTCTGCATTAACCCTCCTGAAAGGCAGTCTTCACCCCTTAATAATTATTCTTTGAATGTAGGTATTACATTCATTCTGAAGTTAACAACAAATATCATTTGGATTATATTTCCCGTGTTTGCCACAATGATAATATTAGAGATTCTGTCAAATGCTGAGCTGAAATTTATATGTATAATACTTGAAGTATTTTCTGTATTAGTGAAATTATTGTTAAAAATACATCATTTTGGAATATCCTTTTATTGATAAATACATACTTACTTTTAATGACCATTGATTCACTAAGTGGTCATAAACCATGTTTTTTACAATGTGTTCTATGTTTGTCAGAAATAAAATTCCAATCCACACTAATTTACATCCCACATTTTATCTTATAAAAAACAAAAAAGAAACAAAAAATTTTTGCTCTTTACTAGTACCAGGACAATTCTTCTATTATCCAGTAGTTGTCAAAGATACCTAACACATGATCCCCCCCACTTTTTTATTGACATGAAAATTGTGTTTTATAATGTTATATATCTTGGAATTCATTTACCTGATAATCAGTCTTTTGCTGTATTTTTGAAAGATCAATTTCTCTGGAAGACAACAAAAACAAACAAATGATTAAAAAGCAGAGATGATTAATTAATCAATTGTCATTGTGTCATCAATATTTAACAATGGTGCTTTGAAAAAGTAGAGCCATGACAGTGGAATAGGGGAAAAAAAAACAGTAGCTGAGCTTTCCCAAGTTTCCCTATAAACAACTCTAAAATAATGCTTCAACCTGAATTCTAGAAAGGCAGAATGAAGGAAAGTTTGGATAACACCATTTTTTTCTAGCCCAAAATAAGTAATGAATTTCAACAAGACAGGTAAGTCTCATTGGGGTGGTTATCAAGATTACAAAACATAGGCCACACTATGGTACCAATAGTTGACCTTGGAGGTGGTTGCACTGGAAGCAGAAGCAAATTCTATTCCTCTCAGTGGAAAATGAGACTCATGTAACTAACCAAAATGAGATTGCATAGGACCTTTTGCTATCACTTGGTTCAAGATAACTTTGCATGGACCATAGATAGTTCTGAGTTACAGTCTCAGAGCCAAAAGGAGTAATATTACTTATGGCTATAGGGAAGCATGCCTGGTCATGATTGTATGCAGCAAGAAAGGCTTATGATTGCTCACAGAGGAGTAGAAACTCTAGACTTATTTCCAAGAAAGAACTGAGCAGTAGCAATTACAATTCCAGGGGAGCAGAACAGGATGTGTGGTATGGATGGGTATAGGAGGAAAGGGGAAATCCCTTTCCTGGGAAAAAGAAAAGAAAACTAGTCCCAGGCTAAGATGTGTGATACTAGTAGGTAGACGGGGAAAAACAAAGCATAAGTCAAGAAAGAAGAGATCACACATTTTTAGATCCTCTGTCTTTTAAACATCAAAAACCTATAGACTACCAGAACAAGTTCTGAAAACATGAAACAAAAAAGACTGAATTTGGGATGATATCCCCTACAGCCTAGAAGCAGAGACAGACTTTAACATAAAGTTAAAATTTAAGAAATAGGTTGGAAAATGAGCAATTAACAATTTTAAAAAAGAAAATGACAATAACAAGTAACTACATTGATAGGGGATTAAGACAAATTTAGAAGAAGCCAAAACATGAAAACAGCTATAAGCTACAAAGAATGTGAATTGCATGTAAGCCCAACAAGAATTCTTGTCACAACTAAAAAGTAATATAAAAAATCAAATAAGAAGGTGGAATAAAAATGGGAAAACAAATGAGACTGATACAAGAAAATTGTGGAAAAGGGTCAATGGCTTGGTAAAAGGACAAAAAATATTAAAGGAAATAAAACATTAAAAATAGAATTTATGGTAGTGGAGTCAATATGGCAAAGAGTAGAAAGGTCTTTATCTTAGCTCTTTCTGGCATCCCTCAGATCAACAACAGATCATCCTTTGAACAGGTTTTGAAATAACCTACAAATATTTGGAGTATAAAAAATTTCTAGCAGATTTTTTTAGAAGAACTTTAGAAAAGATCTCTTTCAATAGGGAATGGGGGGAGGCATTGGAGTGCAGGGGAATCTACCAGGAGGTCCTTAGTCAAAATAATGTAGAATTGACTAGTTCAAAAGCCAATGCACCAGCAGAGTAGCTGTGAGACATCCAACACAAATACAAAAATCAAATAGCAAGCTTCTGAACACCAGTTACCACAAGATTTAGCCACACCAATTCAACAACAAAAGGAAGTCAGCAGCAGCGGACAAGGCCAGAATAAAGCTGCTATTGCCTGTAGAGGAACCATGGGACAACCTTCCCTTTGCCTTGAGCAGATCTCAATCTTTAAAACAATTAGGAAAAAAAACAAAAAGAACTCTGGATACTAAAGTCAAATCGTCTCCAGATAAATTATCAAAGGGTGATATGAATTGGTCCCCATCTCACAAGGCTCTCTTGGAAGAATTAAAAAAATGATCTTAAAGGAGAGTTAGAAGAAAAAATGGGGAAAGGAAATGAGAATTTTACAATATAATATGGGAAAAGACACAGAAATAATCTGAAGAATGCTCTTTAAAAAAGTTACTGAAATGAAAAAATCACATAACTCCTTACAAAATAGATTTGACAAAATGGAAAAAAAACATTCAATTCCTTAAAAATACATTTGAAAAAGATGCCATCCACTTGAAAAACAGAATCTGTGAAACAGAAAAACATCCAATAAACAAAACACCTTATTTAAAAGTTAAATTGTCCAAATAGAAAAAGAGATAAAAAGGTCACTAAACAAAATAATTCACTAAAAATAGAATTGAACAAGCGGAACTGAATGACTCAATGAGAATATCATGAATAAGTCAAACAAAAATGTAAATGTAAAATACATCATTGGAAAAACAAAAGAACTAGAAAATAGATCTAGGAGAGAAAATTTAAAAATTTTTCGACACCTGAAAACCATGTTAAAAAAAGAGCCTAGACATCATCTTTCAGGAAACCATCAAGGAAAACTGCCCAATATCCTAAAACCAGAGTGTAAAATAGCCATTGAAATAATTTAGCAATCACCTTCTGAAAGAGAACCCAAAATTAAACTCCAAGGAATATCATAACTAAATTTAAGAATTATTAGATCAAGGAGAAAATATTGTAAGCAACCAGAAAAAAAAGTCAAATATTGAGGAGCCAAAATTAGGATTACCCGTGACCTACCAGCTTCCACCTTAAAAAATCTAAGGGCCTGGAGTCTAATATTATGAAAGGCAGAACAACTTGGATTGCAGCCAAGAATCAATCAACTATCCAGCAAAATTGAGCATTATCTTTCAGGAAAGAAGATGGACAACCAATGATACAAGAATTTCATTTATTTCTCATAAAACGATCAGAGCTGAACAGAAAATTTGATCTCCAAACAGAGAACTCAAGAGAAGCACACAAAAGTAAGAAGGAAAGAACTGTTGAGAACTAAAACTTTTTTATGGGCATACAAAGAGAGTGCAGGTATAATTTGAATTTGGGGAAAGGGGATTGAACTGGAAAAAGAGGAAAATGGAGGTAAATTGCATTGCATGAAGAGGCAAAGAAGAGCTATTAAAAACTGAGGAAAAGAAGGAAGGAAGGTGAACATTGTGTGAATCTTATTCTCATTAGACTTGACTCAGAGAGAGAATATCAAACATATTTAGTTTCACAGAGAAACTTTTCTCACCCTATAGGGAAGTAGGAAGAGAAAGGGGAAAGGAAAGGGAAGGGCTAATAGAAGGGAAAATAGATGTAAAAGGGGAAAGGTATAAGAAAGGAGGAGGAACTACAAGAGGAGAGGGCTCTTTGAGGTGATCAGAAGCAAAATATTGGGGAGGAGGAAGAGGTGGAAAGGGAAGAGAAATTTGTAATTTGTGGAAAATAAGATGGCAGGAAATACAGAGTTAATAATTTTAATAGTGTGTGTGAATGTGATGAACTTTCCCATAAAAAAGAAACAGATAGCAGACTGGATTAAAACCCAGAAACCTACAATATGTTGCTTGAAAGAAACACAGTTAAAGTAGAGAGTTACTTACAGAATAAAGATAAAAGGCTAGAGCAGAATCTATTATGATTCAGGTGAAGTAAAAATAAAAAAAAATAGGGGAAACATTTGTGATTTCTGATCAAGCAAAAGCAAAAATACAACTAATTAAAAGAGATAAGGAAGGAAATTACATTTTACTAAAGGGTACCATGGATAATGAAGTAATATCAATGCTATACACATATTCATCAAGCATCCAAATTCCTGGAGAAGTTAAGAGAGCTGCTAGAAGAAACATATGAGTGGAGTATGTCAACTTTACTCTCCCTAAATTAGATAAATTGAACCACAAAGGAATAAGAAAGAAGATAAGGCAGTAAATACAATTTTAGAAAAGTTAGGGAAGATAAACCATTGGAGAAATTTGAACAGAGAAAAAGAATTATAGTCTTTTCTCAGTGGTACATGGAATCTACACAAAATTTGACCATGTATTAGGACATAAAAAACCTAAAATCAAATGCAGAAAGGTGAAATGCTAACTGCATCTTTTGCAGATCATGATGCAATAAAAATTACATAACATTAAAGGCCAGGGGAAAATAAACTAAAAATTAATTGGAAACTAAATAAGTGGATTGAATGAATGGGTGAAAAAATGAATAAAGAATGAATGGGTGAAAAAACAAATCATCGACACAATTGATAATTGAAATTCTGAATATAAAAGGGGAAATTAAAATTGAAATAAAAACTATTGAACTAATAAACTAATAAACAAAATTAAGAATTGGTTTTAAAGAAAAAAACCATGAAATTAGATACTCCTTGAGTTAATTTGATTAGAAAAAGGAAAGAAGAAAATCAAACTCTTAGTATCAAAAATGAAAAGGAATATCTTTCCACCAATGAAGAGTAAATTAGAAGAATAATTAGCACATTTTGCACAACGTTATGCAATAAGAATGGATACTTACAAAAATATAGATTGCCAAAATTAACAAAGAAGGAAATAAATTACTTAAATAGCCCCATTGTAGAAAAGGAAATTGAATAAGCTATTAATCAACTCCTTAAGAAAAAATCTCCAGGAAGAGATGGATTTCCAAATGAATTCTAACAAATATTTAAGGAACAATTAATTACAGCACTATGCAGACTCTTTGGGAAAATAGGAAAAGAAGGAATCCTACCATATACTTTTTATGACAAAGAAATGATGCTCATGCCTAAACCAGGTAAGGTCAACACAGGGAAAGAAAAGTAAAGACCAATTTCACTGATGAATATTGATAGACCAATCCTAAATAAAATATTAGCCAAAAAGTCCAGCAATTTATCCCCAGTATAATACACCATAATCAAGTAGGGTTTATATCAGAAATGCCGGGCTGGTCTAATATTGTAAAAAATATCGACTATATCAAAAACCAAACTAACAAAAATTATGTGATTTGACAAAACACAACATATATTCCTATTAAAAACACTAGAGAGTATAGGAATAAATGGAATTTTCCTTAAAATGATCCATAGCATCTATTTAAAGTCACCAACAAGTATCATATATAATGGGAACAAACTAAAACCATTACTAATAAGATCAGGGGGGGAAAGGTTGCTCACTATCACCATTACTATTCAATATTGTATTAGAAATGTTAGCTTTGGCAATAAGAGAAAAAAAGAAATTAAAGGAATTAGAGTAGATAATGAGAAAAACAAATAATCACTCTTTGCAGATGGCATGATAGTATACTTTGAGAAGCCTAGAGAATCAAATAAACAACTATTGCAAACAATCTACAACTTTACCCAAGTGGCAGAATACAAAATCAGTCCACTTAAGTCAGTTTCCACTTTCCACACCAAAAAAATCAGATCTAATCAACTCGAAAAATATCAAGTGCACCTGGGAAGGCCAAGCTAATATAATAAAAATGAAAATATAATCTAAATTAATCTACTCATTCAGTGCCATACCAATTACACTTCCAAGAAATTATTTTACAGAACGAGAAAAAGTAATAAAGTTCACCTGAATGAACAAAAGGTCAAGAATGACCATGGAATTAATGAAAAAAAAATGCAAATGAATGTGATCTAGTTGTATCAGACCTAAGACTATATTATAAAGCAGTGATCATCAAAACTATTTGGTATTGGTCAAGAAATAGCATATTTGATCAGAGGAATAGGTTAGTTTCATAAGACAAAATAGTCAATGATTATAGTAATCTAGTGCTTAACAAATCCAAAGACCCTAGCTTTAGGGAAAAGAACTCACAATTTGACAAAAATTGTTGGGAAAATTGAAAATTAGTAAGAAAGACATGACACCATATAACAGGATAAGGTTAAAATGGGTAGATGATTTAGACATAAAGCATGATATTATAAGCAAATTAAAAGAACAAAAGATAGCTTACCTCTCAGATCCCTCAAGAAGAAATGACTTTGTGGCCAAAGAAAAACTGGAGTACACTACTGAATAAAAAGTGAATAATTTTGATTATATTTAGTTCAAAAAGTTTTTGTATAAACAAAAAGAATGCAGATAGGATGAGAAAGAAAGCAATAAACTGGGGGACAATTTCTACATCCAAGTTTCTGATAAAGACCTCATTTCAAAAATATATAGAAATTTGACTCAAATTTATAAGAATTCAAGCCATTCTCCAATTGGTAAATGGTCAAAGCATATGAACAGACAATTTTCAGATGAAGAAACTGAAAGCATTTCTTCTCATATGAAAAGGTGGTTTAAATCATTATTGATCAGAGAAATAAAATTAAGAAAACTCTTAGCCAATCTTAGAGGAGAGTAATGATACCTAAGATGACAAGAAATGATGATAAATGTTGAAGTTTATGTGGGCCAATTGGGTCACTAATACATTGTTGGTAGAGTTGTGAACTGATTCAAACATTATAGAAAACATTTTGGAAGTAATCAAATTGTACATACAATTTTTTTGATTGCTTTTGATCCAGCAGTATCTCTACTGGGCTTGTATCCCAAAGAAATCATAAAGGTCAGAAAGGGATCCTCATGTGTAAAAATGTTTGTGGCAGCCCTTTTTGTAGTCAAGTGAGTTGATAAGTTGGAGAATGGCTGAATAATATTCCATAACACTCATATACCGTAACTGAATAAGTTATGGAGTGTTATGGAATATTATTGATCATTAAAATGGTCAGTAGAATGGTTTAAGTGAGGCTGTAGAGACTTACATGAACTGATGCTAAGTGAAGTGGGCAGAATCAGGAGATCATTGTACATGGCAGCTGCAAGATTGTACAATTACCAATTCTGATAGATGTGGTTCTTTTCAACAGCAAGGTGATTCATTCCAGTTCCAATGGTCTTGTGATAAAGAGAGTTATCTGCAGCCAGAGAGAGACTATGGAAACTGAGCATGGATCAAACATTGTATTTTCATTCTTTTTGTTGTTGCTTGTTTGCATTTTGTTTTCTTTCTCATTTTTCTCCTTTTTGATATGATTTTTCTTGTGCAGCATGACATTTGAGGAAATATGCACAGGAGAATTGCACATGTTTAAAATATATTTCTGTCTAGGGAAGTGGATAGAGGGAAAGGAAGGAAAATTTGGAACACAAGTTTTTGCAAGGGAGAATATTAAAAATTATGAATATATTTTGAAAATAAAAAGCTTTAATCATCTAAAAATTTTAATTTAATTAAAAAAATTATATTAAAAAATCCTTATATAAAAAACCAGAATTGACCAAATGGTAAAAAAGCATAAAATTTTATTGTAGAAGGCTTCATTAAATAGGAATGGCCAAATGAAAAAGTAGGACAAAGATTCACTAAATAAAATAATTCATTAAAATTTAGAATTCAGCAAGTGGAAACTAATAACTTCATGAAAAACCAAGGAACAGTAAACAAAATTAAAAGAATGAAAAAAATGGAGGAAGTGTGAAATATTTCATTGGAAAAACATCTGACCTAGAAAATAATCAAGGAAAGATAATTTAAGAATTATTGGATTTCGTGACAGGCATGGATTAAAAAAATCTAAATATATTTTAAGGAATTATCAAAGAATACCGTCTTGATATTCTAGATCCATGGTGCAAATTAGAAATCGAAGTAATCCACTCATCACTTCCTATAAGAGATCTCAAAATAAATATCCCAGAAATATAAGAGCCCAATTCTAGAATTCCACCAACAAGGAGTATTTCAAGCATTGAAGAAGAAAAAATTATAAAAATGTCATGGAACCATTGTTAAGTTTATGATATAATGAGCAGCATCATTATTAAAGGACCAGTGTTCTTATAATAGAGTGCTCTTTGAAACAAAGGAGATAGAGTTAAACCTGAAAATAATCTATCCCACAAAACTGAGGATGATGTTTCTTATGGGAGAATACATGGATTTTAAACACTATTATTTAGTGTTTCATTTCCCCAAAAAATACAAAAAATAATTTTAATATTAACTTTTAAAACTTTGAGTTCCACTTTCTTTCCAACACCCACTTTACCCCATTCATTGAGAAAGTAACAGATTCGATATAGATTATACATGTAAAGTTATACAAAACATTTCCAAAATAGCCATACTGCAAAATAAAACATAGATCTAAAAGAAAACTCTCATGAAAAAATAAAGTTAAAAAAGTATGATTCAACCTGTATTCACCCACAATCAATACTTTCTCTGAAAATGGATAGTATTTTTCATTGTAAGTCTTTCAGAGTTGTATTGGGCTTTTTTATTGTTGAAAATAGCTAAGTCATTCAAAGTTAATCATCTTATAATATTGATGTCATTTTTGTGCACAGTAAATTTCACTTTGCATCAGCTCATGGAAGTCGTCCTAGCTTTATTCCTTCATGCAATAGTCCTGAAATTTGGCCACAATATTCCTTGGGGGTTTAATTTTGGGGTGATTCATGAATTCTTTCTTTTTTATTATTATATATAAAGCTTTTTATTTACAGAACATATGAGTGATTTTTCAACATTGACCTTTGCAAAAAACTTTTTTCCCAAACTTTTCCCCTCCTTCCCCCCACTCCCCACCCCTTGATAACAGGTAATCTAATACATGCTAAATAGGATAAATTATATGACAAATACAATACATGTATACATATCTATACAGTTATCTTACTGCACAAGAAACATCAGATCTAGAAAGAGAAAAACAAACAACCTAAGAAGGAAAACAAAATGCATGGAAATATT
>JAJPUD010012429.1:0-49360 GCA_023553655.1 Myrmecobius fasciatus | reverse complement strand
AGCTCAGCAAAGGGCCTGGGGTCGGATGGAGGGACAGATCCGAGGATAACTGAACCCACGGGAGCTGATGAGACATCACTGAGGGAGCATACTATGTGCCAGGCTGTGCCAGGGACACAACAAGAGGCCAGTCCCTGCCCTCAAGGATCCAATGGGAAGACAAATAAGTGGATGGAAGGTACCCACAGAGCAGAAGTAGCCTTAGAAGGCAAGGCACCGGAAATAGGGGGAGGAGGAAAAGTGGGGAACAGACAGAAGAGGTCCAGAGCATGGCACCTCTGGGCCTGGAACACAGAGGGAGACTGATAAGTGCTTGCTGATGGGAGGGTGCCAGTCTCAGGGATGCGTGACCTCACTGGGCAAGGGTGGATCCAGGAACTGGCAGAGGGGGAAGGCAAGAGATGGGGCATTTTGGGGCAGATGGAGCAGCCCTGCTCCCCCCGATCTGCTTGGGGACACGGCTCAGCAGCAAAGCTGATACTGCCAGGGCTTCTGTGACGTTTGGTCAGGAAGGGGAATCGCTTTGTGTGCCAAACCAGAGAAGCCATTTCCTTTTTCTGACCAACCCTGTAGGGCCCTACCTCCACCTTAGACTGCCCCCTGCAGCTTCCTTGTTGGGTAGGGCCATCTCCTGCTCTGGGGTCTGGCTGCCCTAATCCTCCACCTTAATCAGCAAATTCAGCTCGCCAGATCTTCACTCATTATTGGAATCCCCGCTTCACTCCAAAGCTGCAGGGAGGGTTTGCCTCAGTTTCCTCATCTGTCAAATGGCAAACCCTTCCAAGATCTTTGCCAAGAAAACCCCAAGTAGGTCACAAAGAGTTGGACACGCCTGAAAATGAATGGAACAACAGCTTTTTAATGGGTCCACATCAGAGTTCTCTTCTGGGGACCATAAATTCCTTGAGGGCGGGCAAGGACTATGTCACCAGTCACGTTTGTATTCTTGTTCAGTGACTTATATAAGTTGACGCTTAATAAATGCTCGTTGAACTGAGTCCACGTGCCTGATTAGGAAAGGCAAATGGCTTTTCCTGCTGGCCGTACTTTTTTGATCCCTTTGGAAATAGCAAGGAAGGAAAAGTGCTTTTGCAGAGAGAGCCCTGGGCCGATGACCCAAATGGGAGGTTTATCTAGCAGCTCTGATTCGGAGATCCAACAAGCTAGTTGGGGATTCTGTTTAACATCACGAAGACTTAAGGAAAATCTTTCTGAAAGAAAAAGGAATTATTGGCCAAAGGAAAAATAGAGCCTCCTTTTCTGGAAGATTTCAAAGGAAAAAAAAATCTCTTCTATGTGATGGAGGAGTGAGTCTATCCAAGGGAAGGGGGATACATGGGCTGCTTCTGGGACCCTTCCCATATCAACTTCATGCTTTTCTACTGAGGGCAAACAAAGGGAATTCTTAAAGTCACAGGATGGCAGATTTAGGAGCTGAAAGGGATCTCAGAGGTCCTTGAGGACCCCCCTCATTTCCCGGATGAAAAATCTGAGCACAAATAAGACCTTTGATTGCACATCCAGTCCTCCTTCCATGGGTACAGCAGCTTAGAACGGGGGGAGCCCTTCAAGATCATCAAGCCTCTCATCCCATGGGAATGATGAATCGTCTCGAAATATCCCTGACAAATGGTGGCGGAGCCTCTGCTCACCAGGGCCAGGGAGCTGTTATCTCCCGAGGCAGCCCATTTCCACTTTTGGACACCTCCAATCATCCAAAGGTCTTCCTCCTTTTGAGTCAAAATCTGTCTTGTGCTATTTTTTACTCACTGGTCCTGGATCCGGCCTCTGGAGCCAAGCAGAGTTATTACAGTCCCTCTTCCATATGGCAGATTCTTAAGTACTATAAGGGTTTATCTGATCCTTGCTGCTGACTAGCTGTGTGTGGGAAAGAGCTGCCACAATCTTTCAGAGCCTTGGTTTTTTCCTCTGTAAAATGGAGCGCCTGTCTCCCAGGGCTGCCGTGAGGATCCAGTGAATTGTAAAGAGCTTAGCAACATGTCTGGCACATAGTAGGTGCTATATAAGTGTTAGCTATGATTATGATCATTATTACATCCCGGTGTGATTGGGAGGATCAAATGAAATAATAATGGTTAATTATTGAGTAATTGTAAAGTGCTTAGCACAGTACCTGGCACACGGTAGGGGCCATTTAAATGTTATTGTTACACATAAAGAAAAAAGGGGGGATGTTTGGGGCCAAGGAAATACACTGATAAGGCAGACACGCTGGGTTGGGTGTCCAAACATATGGTTCTGAATCCCACCTTTGCCATTAATTACCTGTGGGACCTCAGAAATTACTTAACTTCTCTAGGTTTAATGTTCTTAGATATAAAACCCAAGGAGAAAGCTGACTAGATGAGCACTAGAGCTTCCTTCTAGCTCTAAATCTATGATCCCCTACAAAGACTTTTTCTTCTATGGGGAATAAGTGTTAGTGCAATGGCCATGTTGTACCCACAGAGATTAGCCAACAGCTGCCAATTAGTAGTTAATTAACCTAAATAGTTTCACTTTCTGTGGCAATAGTTAATTAGCCTTGGTGGTTCAGTTTGTCTGTAAAAAGGGGAAAATAAGGGACACACTACTTCTCCACCCCATCGGGCTTCTACAGGAGGAAGTGCTTTGTGAGCCTTAGAGTTCTAAGGAAATAAAGGTTATTATTAAGTTAGTCTAGCTGTGCATGTATCTGGGATAAAGACTGTCATATGGACAAGAGCTAGATCCAGAACTGAAAAGGAAGAAGAGCATGAGCTATGGAGCTAGACCCAGAACTGAGTAAGAGGAAGAACGTGAGCTCAATACCAGCTGAGGGAAAACTCGCATCCAAGAAAGGAGGAATCCAAAAAGTTTTTGAGTTGTGATTTCATCAGTGCAGAGAATTCCCAGATGAGCAAACTCTCTCCACCCATGCAGCCAACTTAAAACTCGGAGCTGCCTTTGGCCACCAAGAGGTTAAGCGATTTGCTCTCATTTTATCTGCCATTCTGAAAAAGGATGGGATATGTTGGCCCCTGAGAGCCAGTGGGTAAAAAAATAAACATACTGTAGACTTTGCTTCTGATAATGAGAGCTATATAAAAGTGGAAATGAGTTGTTTGGGTAGATAAGGGGTGCTTAGGTGGCCCAAGGGACAGAGTCCTGGGCCTGGAGTCAGGAAGAGTTCAAACCCGACCTCAGACGGGTTACTAGCTGTGTGACCTTGAGGAAGTCCCTTGACTTCTGTTTACCTCATTTTCTTCTCGGTAAAATAGAAATAATAGCATCTCCCTCCCAGAGTTGTTATGATAGATCAAATGAGATAATAATTATAAAGTGCTTATCCCCAGCACCCAGCATGTAATAGGTGCTGTGTGAATGTTAGCTACACTACTCTATTTTATATATGCCAGGTATTGTGCTAAGCTCTTAAATATATGATTATTCTATTAATAGCTTCTTTAGGTTCATAGCAAAAATTACGAAATGTTTAGGAAAGCCAAAGATCCATATTTATGGGGTCACAGGCTTATAATCTGCAGAAATTATGCCATTGAATCTGAGGTAGAGGCTTTTGTGAGGCAATCGGGGTTAAGTGACTTACTTAAGAATCACCCAGGTAGTAAGTGTCTGAGGTGAGGTTTGAACTCAGGTGATCCTGACCATCTAGCTGCCTTCCCGAGATAGATTTGGGTTCGACATCTTTTGTTTTTATGTCATCTTCAATTCTATAGCTATATTTATATGTTTGTTTATCCTCTTGCCTTATATCAAAGAAAAAGAGAGGAAAAAAAAAGCAATTTAGCTAAACTCAGTGACATCCCCAACTATAGGTAGTATTTCACACCCATAGTCCCCTACCTCTGCAAAGAAAGGAAGTAGATTATTTAGTCTAAGGGGGTTTTCAAGTAGAATATCATAGGATAGGAGGGGCTGATGGTAACATGGAAACTGCTCAATAGTGCTACTGGCTCTTCCAGAGTTCCCTTAGTGACTCTTCATAAACTGTGAGTCACCCTCAAGGAAGACCGACCAACAGCTGTTCCTCCAATCTGCCTCTCTAAGCCCATGGCACTGGCTCCTGGGCCTGAGAAGTCCCAGAGAAGGGCATTTATTTGTTCACTTTCTCCAAGCCCTAAGGGCAAGAGAATGAGTCCTCACTCCTATGGATACCCAGCAGTCTACAGAGATGAGGCTATCATGAGCAACCTCCGACTCAGCCTCCTCAGTGGACAGGCAGCTTCCCACCCGAGTCTCTGTCTATGTTTCCCTCACTCCTTCCCCCACTTTATGCTAATTCTACCCAAAGGGCAGCTTTGGGAGACAACCTAACTTCCTGCCAGAGGTCACAAACTCTCAAGCCTGGCCTAACTTGGGGTTGCAAGCATCTTACTCAGTAGCTTTGTGATGGTGACCTAGAGCTGGGGGGTTTTCACACACAAGCTACAGTTCTCCTTTTCTCTAAAGCTGGAGTCTGTTAGCCTCAGGAAGTTTGTGGGTAGATTTCAGGGCGTCCATGAACTTGGATGGGAAAACAGTACATTTTTATTTCAACATGACTGGCTTCCTCTGTAATCTTATGTATCTTGTGCCTCTAAAAACACTGTTCTAAGAAAGGAATGATCCATGGGCTTCATCAGAATGTCTGTCAAAGGGTTTCCAGGACATAGTCAAAGTTAGGAACCTCTACTCTAAAACATGTTGTTCAGACATCAACAAGCATTTACCACTACCTACTATGTGCCAGGCGCTGTGTTAAGTGCTTTTGACAAATATTATCTCATTTGATGTTCACAACAACCCTTCTTGGTAGGTGCTGTTATGAAACCTATTTTACAATTAAGGAAACTGAGGCAGAAAGTAGGTTGGTGACTTATCCAGGGTCATATTAATTAGTGTCTCAGGCAGTTTTCCTAACTCCCACAGCTCTATCCATATCCACTGTATCGCCAGCTACCCCTGACCAAGGCACTGGAGATTCCAAAATAACCCCTGCCTGCCCTCAAGGAGCTTATATTTATCTGGGGGCATCAGGGAAGAGGGAAGGTCCCAGGCATGGGTAGAAATGAATGGTGTTTTGTCTATTCTCATTTATCTGCCAGGGATAAAGTATCATGTATGAGCAAGTTCAAAGACAAAAAGAAAACACATACAACAGGAAATGAAAAGTGAAAAAAAGTCCAAATTAAATGCTTGTCTGTACTGTTTCTTCTGATATATGCCTGAAGAAAAAATCTGCGTCTAAGGTCACTGCTGGGCCCTGGGTCACTGTGTATATCTCCCCAGAGTCCCCAGAGTAGTGAGAACCTGGTGTTGGGCTCTCAGGGGATCTGGGGGAGGGAAATTGGGAGATCACATCCCTGGGGCTAGAAAGCACTGCAGAGTTTGAGAAGGCAAGGGGACTTGTGCAGATTACGCTCAGCAGAGGGAGAATTTGAATCCAGATCCTTTTTGGTCCCAGAGCCAAAATTCTTTCCACTGAGCTATCCTGCCTTCCCATGAGACTCTGCATGTAGGGATGAAGCTGAATTCCTTATTCAGCTCTGGTCAGAGCTCTCCAGCTAACCACAGATTACTTTAAACATTTGGATTCAATATTGTGATGTTTCATTCTACACTGAGACCTCATCCACAGTGAGTGGTCTCAGGATGACTCATTCCCAGCTTCCTGAAGCCTTTAAAAAGGAATAGGAAGAACCTGGGTATTTCCAACAAATCAGATGCTATTGAATCCTTGGGGCAAAGATCATGAAGTGAAGGATCTTCCTCCTAGCACAAGACCAATTTTGGGAATTGTCAAGAGTTAACCACTGAGCAATCTCCCCTGATAAAGCTCTTGCTTAATCCCTCCTCCTCAGGGAGGAGCTAACCCCTCAGCCCAGGCTGCTACTGCTGCTCTGGGAAAAAAAAAAAAATAGGTTAATGCGGCAGTGGTGACAGCAGGGCTGGGAAAAGAGAGGTGGGCAGCGGCCGGGCTAGCAAGTCTGCTTGTAGGCAGGAAGGCAGAAACAGGCGAGCAAACCCCACTTGGTTACCACGCAAACCCTCGCATCTATAATACTGACCCACTTTGTCATACAGAGAATGCCAGAGGACTGAGTCAGCCTCTGAATCATGGATGCCAACCCCTGCTGCTCCTCAGAGAGCCACCACGTGACCGACTTAGTTGAAGTGACCCAGCGGTGCTGCCTTGGGGAGCCAGTCTTACCAGCCTGCAGACCTGCTCACCTCAGGGACAGCTCTAGTGAAGATGGCAGGGTGGTACCGGGAAAAGCAAGCACAGGATATGGAGGCAGGAGGACCGGGTTCCAATCTGGGCCCTGCCACATATGACCTGTGCTGCACTGGGTGGGTCACTAACCTCAAAGATTGGCTCTGAAGTCAAAGGAGGTGGATTAAAACGCCACTCCTGACACCTTCTGCCTCCAATAACTTCCTCAGATTTTCTGGGCCCCACTTTCTTCATGTGTCAAGTGAGAGTTAGACTAAATGGCTTCTGCAGTCCCTGAATTCAAATCCAGCCTCAGACACTTAACCCTTCCTAGCTGTGTGACTCTGGACAAGTCACTTAACCCCAACTGCCTTGCCAAATAAAAAAATTAAAAAAAAAAAAAAAAAGACCAATGCGTTCTGAGTGTGAACAGTAAAAGAATTCTTTTTAAAGCCCACATAGTATACTAGATTTAAAGATTTTTTTCACTTCTTCATTTTACAAATAAGGAAACTGAGGTCCAGGGAGGTTATTAAATGACTTGCTCAAGGCCAATTGTGTACTAAGCAATGGAGGGATCTGAACCTTGATCCATCAAATCCAAAAGCTCCGGCTCATAAATTTTGAGCTGGCCAGCTTCTCATTTTATATAATCTGAGGTCACTTAGGAAATAAATGTCAGACATCTGAACCCAAGTCCATTGTACCACACTGCCTTCTGGTGACAATCCAAGCCACAGGGAAGACATCAAGGAGGCAAGTTGAGCTAGGAAATGAATGGAAAATTTGAGGCTTAAAGGAGAAAAGGGCCCTGCAGTATTGGCAGGGCCCTCAGGTCACCCCAGGACACCTCACTCAGGTGTAAGGTAAGTTTAAAGGACTCCTATTTTGGTAGCCTCTGTTCATAAAGTTGAGTCACCATCCACCTTGATGCTGGGGAGAGAGAGTGGCAGGGGGGGGGGGCTCTGGGCCAGGCTGTTTGGGAGCTCAGCTCTGCTGCGCCACTGAGGACAGAGGGGAAGCAGGGCAGGTGAGGGAGGGAAGGAGGGCCTTGGCACCAGGCTGCTGGCCACAGACAGCTGCCTCAGCAGCCGGGGGGACATCAGAGCTCTGGCAGTCTGGTCCCCAGGGAGGCTGAAGGTGAGACAGGGGCCAGGACTTAGCAGCTCATGTTGCAGGTGCACTTCCCAAGGCTGATGTCACCTTTGTTAGAGTATATTTGTCCCCTAAAATCAATGTTCCAGAGTCCAGGTCCCTATTATTCTTTAAGGAAGTCACTGATCCTGTGTGGGCCTCAACTTCCCCATCTAACAAAATGAAGGGGTTGGGCTAAATCCAGAGCTCTTAGCCTGGAGTCCACAGACTCAAGTGACCCATGGGTAGATTTCAGGGGGGATGAGGGGAAAACGGCATCTCTATTTTCACAGACTGAAATTTAGCATGTCCTTGAATCATTAAAAAAGTTCTGAGAAGGATATCAAAAAGAGATGATCCTTGTGACTAATACCTGCCCTCATCCCCACCCCCACCCCTTCAGGTGCTAAGGAGCTGGGAGAGAAAGCACCCTTAGGGACATTGCTGGCCCAAGGATCCCAGCAGGCAGAGCTGAGGGGGTGAACTGGCGATGGGGATTTTAAAAAAAAGCCCTCCTTAAGCAGGGAAATGATAGCTCTGCAGGCAGGGCCTATGGCCTGGGTTAATCTATTAACTAATGAGCATCTATTAAGCACCTTCTATGTGTCAGACACCGAACTGGCAGGGGGGCAAGAGGAGGAGGGGCACACACAGATGGACTAATCTCTGCCCTCAAGGAATCTACATCCCCACAGGAAGTCCACAGGAAGGGCAGGGCTTAGACTTGAGATTTTCTGGATGCAAGAAACCCCCAGGTGAGGAGACTTCCTTGGCCAAGAAAGGCCAGCATCTTCTCTGCAAATCGAAGTGACCCAGAACACTAAGAGACTAAGCCATTTGTCCAGAGTCACACAGCACGGTCACAAGTGGGAGCTGAACCAGATGTGGAAGCCAGCTCCCCCCCTTCTCCCTTTTAAGCCAGGCTGCACATCCAGAGCAGCTGGGGAGACCAAAGAGAGCCTCACACTGATGGCAGCCTCACCTGCATCCAAACTCAGCCTCTGTCCTCTGCAACACTTGGGCTATGATAGGACTTCTCCTCTGATACCCAGTCCACTTCCTTGCTTGGCCCCCACAACCAGAGAATGAAGAAACTGCCTTCCCCAGCCCCCAGACTCCCATTCTGTTAGTAGCTGGAAGGTGAAGAAACCTAACTCCCAGATTGTACAGATGAGGGGTGGGGAGGCCCAGAGAGGGCACTTGCTGTAGCTCTGAAACCCAGCTTCCCTGATTCGGAGCCCAGTGTTCTCAGCTGTTACACAATAGTCTGCTTCTCACGTCTCTGGCTCTAGTGGATCACAGAGGAGAGATGGGAACTGGTCATGCAGCCAGCCAGCACACCCTGACTCCAATCCCCCAAGTCTGACTGAGAAGCCTCCAGAACCTTCATGCCCCACTGGGACCATTCCAAGGAAAGTACAATACACACCACTGACTCAGTTTTCTATGGGGGACTCAAATTAGTGCCGAAAAGGGTAATGGGAAAGCTGAGAAGTCTGGCCCTCTCATCAGAGACCAAGCAACATTTCCTCTGCAGATCCTTACCAGCTTCCCCCTGATCACTGAGAGAAGCTAGGGTCCTGCTCCCAAAATAAGCCTTCTGATGTCTGTGTGCCTGGTTCACCCACGCAGACGTAGGGGCTGGCACAGGGGGTCCTTTCCCACACAAAGCAAAACCTCCCCCCCCCACGTACCCAAGACGTGGCCAGATGCAGAGAAAGCCGTGGCGGGGGTGGGGGATATTGGGAACAGCCATTAGTCATCACGTTAACACAATTAGGTACAACCCCTCCCTCTCCTTCAGCCCATCCAAACATTATTCCTCAGGAATTACCCTATTGGCACTCCTGGCATAGGACAGTCTCCCGCCAAGGTCTACAGGTGCTAGGGCTGCCCTGCCAGGTAAAATGAGTCCCTGGGCTTTTGGGAGGTGGAGGTATTTCCTAAATGAGAAAGCACAGCAACTGCTAAAACAGCTGGAGCCGACAAGGGAACCCCCCAAAAGTCTCCCCCACTTTTCTTTCCCTCCTTCTACCAGCGTCCAAGTTCCTCGATACCACCCTGCCCCCCAAGAAACAGGGACAGACAGACAGATGGCACCTTTTGGCGGAGGAGTTTGCTGCGGACCCGGCCCCAGAGACGGGCGCCCGTGTTGGGGGGCCGCTTGCTTCCTGGCTCCTCAATCTGTTCCAGGCAGCAGCCCTCCAACGGTTCACACACAGAGTTCAGGTTGCAGTCCGGCTGGGTTAGGATGTCCGTCATTCTGGTGGTCCACCCCCCTCCCTGGCCAGGGCTCTGCCCGGCTTGGGGCGAAAGAAAACAAACTCTACAACCGCTGCCTGGGAGCCCCCCCCCCAAAAAAAAAAAACTGGCTTGCGGGCGAGGGGAAGGGAGTGAGCCTCCTGCGCAGAGAGCAATCCCAGGGCCGAGAACGCGGCTGTGTGCCTCGGAGGGACCTCTGCCCAGCTGGGGAGCTCGCGCGGGAGGAACCTTCCTAGAGCTGGGGAGAAGCCCCCATCCCTGCAGAGTCTGTCCTCCTCTCCTCCGCCTGCGTCCCTCCCCTCCCGTCGGTCCTAGGAAATGCAGCCAGAGGCTCCGAGGCGGAGGAAAGGCAGGATGCGAAGGGGCCGCCCCGCCAGGACTGGCTCTCCCCTCCCCGGGTGTCAGACACGTCCCAGGCTCGCAGAATACACAGTGGGAGAAGTGAGCTGGCGAGAGGCGAGCGAGAGGCCGAGCTCCGAGGGGCGGCGAGCAGCCGCCTCCCCGCCCCCGGCCCGCCCTCCCCACAGCCCTCCACTGAGGCAGAAGGAAGGCGCTCAGGGGAGGAGCTCAGCCGCGGCGCGGCCCGCCCCCGGCCCCCCTCCCCGCTTTAACTCTTTCCGCCTCGCCTAGCTCTCCCCAGCGCTGCCCTAGTCTCCCCAAATAAACTTTGTGCAGCCGAGATGCACAATCCAGCCCCGGCCTCGCCTTCTGCCCACCACTTAACTGCTTCTGCACCAGGGCCCCCAGCGGGCAGCGCAACCTCCTCGGAGAGGGAGCCTCGGGTCCTGGGGGGCTCCCCCACCTTCCCCCCGGGGCAAGTCTGCAGAAACCCAAGGACCCTTTCTCACGCTAATGACTTTAAATGACTACCAAGGAAACCAATCAGGTTGCAAAACAAAGAGCCCCTTCACTGGGGGAGGGGGGCTCTCAGGTAGAGAACCTTTGATCTAGACCGAGGCTTCCCCCCAAAACCGTGCCGCCCGAGCTGCAGAGAATGCGGGCGAAGGGAAGATGAAAGCTCCTCGGGCCCCTGCCAGCAAGCCTCCTCCCCCCTTCATCCAACACCCGGGAATCACGGATGAAATGTCTCTGAGGGTCCGGGCTCGGAGCAAGCTGCCAGGGACACGGGCACAAACGGAGCGGGCCCTGCCTTCAGGGCGCTTACACTCCGGGACGGGGCGGAGAGAACAGGGGATCCCACCTCCCGGGGCCCCAATGCAGCCGATTTCCGCGCCCCCCCCAATGCCTTTTTAATTGCTGTCACGTGTGCGATCTGCAAACGGCCACGAGCACGTGTGTAGACCTATCAGCCAGGGGCTGATAGAAACAAAGCTCCCCTTGTGCCGCCTGTGATGTTTATTTAGGGCACTCTCTGCCAAATGGGAAGCAAATGCAGAGATGTGAAGATGAGCTCTGTGTGCGGCTCAGCTTTCCCAGCCCCCCCACCCCCACCCCCCTTCGGCTCTCCTCCTCCCCTAGCCCACAATGGGGATCTGGGGCTGACTGCTGCAGACGTTCTCCGGGGACGCGGGCACAATGGAAGCCAACAGCACCTGCCATCTGTGCCCGGCGCCCCGCTGGCACCACCCCTCATCCCTCGGGTAAACGCTCCTTCAACATCAGCCTCCACTCAAGCCAGAGTTGGGGGAAGGGAGGAGGGAAGGACCCTCATCTGGGAGCAAAATGGGGCTTGGCCAGTGCAGACACTACCCACTGCCCCCTTACAGAGCACCAGCCAGAAGAGAAGCTTCTTGAGGGCAAGGGCCATTGCCTTGGTACTCCCTAGTTCCTAGCATAAAGACTGTAGAAGGGGCTTACTAACAAGTCAGGGAAACTAGGGAGATAGAGACGTGTGAAAAGTTCAGTAATGCTAAGAGTTAAGGAATGACACATAATTATACCCAAGGCAAGCGTGTAATTAATTGGCAAATGAATGGTACAAGAAGTTCTGCCTTAGGAAAATGAGGGGGTTGGACTCCGTGGATCTCACAGACCGGGAGAGTTCTGACTTTCCGTGATTCCGTGACAATGGGTGTTCTGAAGGCAAGGGGAAGGAGATTGTGGGCTGCCCAGGAGAGCTCACAGGACCGGGGAAAGGGAAGTCACTTCATCTCCAAGACGGGGGGCTCTGCTGTCTGGCTGAACCCAGGCTGCCCCAGGAACGCCTCGCTGACCTCCAAGGATGGTCCGGGCAGCGAGCTGCTCACTGGGCAAAGCCAAATCCCATGGAAATTTCCCACAAAAATACCCAGAATTCTTCCCAGAAGAACCCAGAGAGACTGTCCCATGAGGCTCCAGGTCTCAAGGATTGCACCCATAAAATCAGCCGCTAAGTGGCTTGTAACGGACAGAGCACTGAACTTGGAAATCGGAAAGAACTGAGTGCAAATTCTGCCTCTAAAGACACTTCTCAAGAGGCAGTTAAGTAGCACCTTGGATAGGAGTTAGGAGGATGTGAGTTCAAATCCTACCTCAGACACTAGACAATCACTAGCTGTGTGACCCAGGGCACAACTGCATTGCCAAAAATAAAATAATGCCTTCATTTTAATAATACAATAATAAATTAATAATAAAAATAATAATATAATAAAATAAAGACATTTACCAGCTATGTGGCTTTAAGCGAGGAGCTTACGTTTTCTTAGCTTCACCCTCAGTAAAATGGGGATGAGTAAGATCTAGCTCACAGGATTGTTATGAGAACCAAACGAGATAAGAGGAAAATCACTTCTCAAATATTAAGTACTACAGACATGCTAGCGTTGATAAAGAGGAGGATTACAGAAGGCACTAGGACTCCGTTTCCCATGAGGCTATGTCTCTGTATTCCAGGACAACTGCATCACAAGGTTCAGGATGTGACCCATGTGGGAGAAGGAATTATGGCAGGGCAGGAAGGGGGTCTCAGCAAGCCGAGGAGACCCTAAAAATGGAGAGGAGGAGGGAAGGAAAGCAAAGAGGAGGAGGGAGAGAGGGAGAGGTGGGAAGGGAGGGTATTCTCTTAAGTAGGATTCTCTGAATCCTACTTAAATTTTTGGCTTTTAAATTATTTTTTTGAAATAGTCATTTTTGATTCCTGATGACCCATAATGGAGCTTGCTACCCATCTCCTGCCAGAGGGATGATGGACTCGAGGCTCAGATTGAGATGTAGCTTTTGGACAGGACTGAGGTGGGAATTGCTTAACTATGTCTGCTTGTTACAAGGATTTCAATTTTATTTTTGTTTTTCAGTGTGGGTAGGGAAGAAAAATAATTTTAATTTAAAAAAAAACCCAAATGTTTGTTCTTCATTTGATTTACCAGCATGGTGCAAAATGGAGTCTGGATGACTTTGGAAGTTTTATCAACAGACCTGAGATAGGGGCTCAAAAGCAAATCAGGATTCTTATCATACAAATAGCCCACACTTACTCAAGCAATCCATTGGCTTCCAGAGTCCCTGGGCAGCAGAAAGACCCCGGATGACATCTGGCACCCCATCTAGCCTGCTTCTGCAGCATGTTCCCTTCCTGGGTTCTGAATGGACAGAGAAGAGGTCCCAGGCACTGTACAGGAAGCCAGATATCTCCTGTCTCAAAGAAGGGGCTGGAATTGGGACTCCCAGTCCTCTGAGGGGTCTTCAAAGGCAGACTGAGCCCCGTGCCTTGCTGTGGAGGCTCCTTCAGGTCCCCTCTGTGCAGAGAACGAGGGACTCGGCTGCAGACGGCTTCTCAGACAAGCCCTGCTGAGGACGTACAGAGTATGCCCACCGTTTCTCATCTGTTCCTGCAGAGCGGCAGTGGAAGGTAGCCAGAGCCTGGATGGCAAGAGCCCCCATGCTGGAGGAAGCAACAGCTTTCCCATTGCCTCCGCAAGGAGAGAGGAAGAGAAATACACACAGATGTCTAGACTTGGCACCGGGCTAGGAGTTCTGCGAGCTGCCAAGATGAGACCTAAGGGAAGCTTCTGCTGACCTGGCCTGCCACCCTTGGCTCCTGGCTGCAGGGAACCAAGAGGGAGGATCATACCTGGGAAGATAATGCCCACGGTGCCCTTGGGGCAGAAGTTCTTATTAGCCAAGTTCATGTTTAGTAGCTGTGTGATCCTGGGCAAATCACTTAATCTGTTGCCCTCAGTTTACTCATCTGTAAAATGAATGAAAAGGAAATGGCAAAGCTCTCCAGTGTCTTTGCCAAGAAACCCCCAAATGGGGTCACGAAGAGTCAGATGTGACTGAAGAGCAACAGTAATTTCGATATAATTAATTTTCTTTATAATCCCCCATTTTATTTTATGCTCATAAAAACATCATTCTGAAAACAGGCCCATAGGCTTTACCAAAATTCCTTGCCAGAGGGTTTGAGACACACTGAAAAAAGGTGAAGAACACCTGCCCTTAAGCCATATCAGGAAGCTCTGAAGCCATGGCTAAATGGAACTTCCTAGGCCCACAGGGCAGCGAGATGGCACGGTGAATAGAGCACCAGCCCTGGTCATGAGGACCTGAGTTCAAATCTGGTCTCAGACACTTAACCCTTCCTAGCTGTGTGACCCTGGGCAAGTCACTTAACCCCAATTGCCTCAGCAAAAAGAATTAGGCCCACAATGAGTCTCTTCTAGGAAGCCCTCTGGGATCAACCACACAATCTCACTTGAATGATTTCTTCGGTCCATATTTCCCTCGGTCCAATGCCGTCTCCTCCTCTCCATCACCCCAAGTAGGATGTAAGCCCCACATGGGCAGGGGCTGTTCTATGTTCCTACTACTTAGCAGATGTCTATTGAATTGAACCAAATCCCACTTTGCAGTATTCAGTTGGTTGTTAAGACAAGGCTGGTTGCCACAGAAACTTCCTTTTCCTTCTAGCTATTATTGGGGATTTTGTTTTCCTTCACTTCACAGCTTGTTCCTGCTGGGACCCAATCTCCATTCTCTAATTCTTCTTGGACTGTTCTAGGGTGAAGTCTGTGTGGGGGAGGAGAGAAATCTCCCCTGTTCTTCCCTGTTAATAGCAGCAGTGTCCTGGAGGGAGCACTGGACAAAATAGGAAGACAGGTTCAAATGCCATCTCAGACACTTACTAGCAATGTGACCCGGGGAACATATTTGTGCCTCAGTTTCCTCATCTGTAACATGAGAGGTTGGACTGGAAAGCCCCTAAGGTCTCTTCTACCTCAAAAATCTATGTTCTTTATGACCTTTCTGGGTCTCAGTTCCCTCATTTGTAACCTGATGGGGTTGGACTGGACAATGGCCTTTCTAGGTCTCGTAACATGACGGGGTTGGACTGGCCGGCCTCTAAGGTCTAAATAAATGACCCTATAAGCATATTGTCTTGGCAGCCTCTCGAGCCCCAAGCCCATCTCTTCACTGCTCACACACACAAGAGATGGCACGGCTCCTCTGCCGTGAGTCCCTCTTCAGCTCCTGTGACGACCCTCAGAGAGCAACAAAGGAGCGACTGGAACCAAGCCTGGCATCTGGGACCTGCCCAGTCTTGTATGCCAAGGAATGCATCCGAGGGATGCCAGCCAATCCCTCTCAAGACCTGTCAGACCGGATGGCTGTTTCCCACTCCTGGGGCGGCATGTGGGCACAAATGATACTGCCACAAGAAACCCAGAGAGCACAGTTAGACACACCGATTCCTAGGTAAGGAACAAAAGACCTGGGTGCAGGGGAGGGCGGGGAGGAGAAAGGGCAGATCTGGGAGGAGGCCAGGGAGATGGAGGCTGAGAAAGGGGATTTCTGGATCCCAGCTTAAGAACAGGCGTGAGCTCAGGATGGATGTTCCTAACCAGAATGGGTAAATGTCCCTGCTGGAGTCTTGCAAGTGGAATCAGAGGGGCAGATTTAGGCCTGATGGAGGCAAGCAGGTAAGACCCCAGCCAGAATCCTGCCTCAGATATTGACCACTGGCAAGTCATTTTTTCCTTCGCCTCACTTTTCCCAACTGTAAAATCCAGTGGCTTCCAGCTCTACGTTCTCACTGAGGGCAAAGCTGGATATTGCTCCATCTGGCACAGAAGGGCATGGGGGGAGAGGGTCTATGTGGCCTTGGAAGGCCCTTCTAAATTCTAAGGTTCGGGAGTTCTAGAGGCATCCTGGGACATTCCAGGGGCAGGAAGCTTCAGGCTTCTCAAAAGTCGCTCTGCTCAGGGTATGAGGGTCTTGTGGGTGCCCCTCCTTAGGAGGTGTGTGTGTGTGTGTGTGTGTGTGTGTGTGTGTGTGTGAGCTCCTTTGTCCATTTTCAGAGAGGGCCAATGACATCATATAAGAACTGGATTTAAATGAAGCAGTTACACAAAGGCATCAGCCTTACTCTCCCCTCCAGTCATCAAGTGTGTGAGGAGAGAGTTGGAGGGAAGGAAGTTCTCAATCTGGAGGGTGTGCCCTTCAGAGTCTCCTCATCTCTCCAGGTCTTGATGCACTCCACTGTCGAGGAGTGGGTGGACCAGAGTCCCCTCTGGCTCTAACGTTCTCTGTGTGGGTAGATCTCTGCCAGCTGAGTTTAGAACTTGGGTCATGTGTTCCCAAGGAAACGTTCCTATTTGGGCATAAGTGAAAACCGTCTATCATTGGTCATTCCCAGTGGCTTTTACAGGCTGGTCTGGGACATGGGAAAATATTGTTTCACACTCCCAACGACTGACCAACGAACTCTGAGAACACAAGCTGTTTCTAAGTCGAAGCCTGCCCATGTTCTACAGAGTAGTGTTTCTCCCAAAATTCTCCTGCAACGTTCTTCTTTCTTCAGTCTCTCACCACGGAGCACAGACAGCTTCATTTCTGTGTTGTCTCTGGCACCTGGCATTATGCTTGGCATAGAACACAATCTTAAAAGCGCCGATTGCCTTCCCAAGGCCAGGATTCTTCCAAAACCTTCGGGATTCTTCACCCAACATTTCTGCCATCCAAGATCTTCGGAAGGCACTAAGCGCTCTCGCAAACTTTCCTAACCTCATCTCCCATTGCTGCCAAATTTGCAGCCTCAGCTCCAGTAAAACTGGACTAGTTGCCAATTCCTCCGTAAGCTCTTGTCATTTCCCACTGCCAAGCTCTTGCTGACGCAGTTCCTTTCCCCCCAATTGTCCTTTCCACAACCTAGCTCTGCCTGTCCGATTCCTAATCCACGGGATCTTAGATTGCAACCCAGGAGAGACCTTGGAGGACACTGAATCCGATTCTCTCATTTTACAGAAAAAGAAACTGAGACCTGAGGAGGTGAAGTGATTTGCAAAAGGGTCACAGAGCTAGAAAATATCCAAGTTGAGATTTGAACTCGGGTCTTTCCTAGCTTTACTGAGCCACTTGGCTGCTTCCCATCCCCAAAGCCGGGAGTCACCCTGTTTAACAGCATTTTGGACTTTTCTTCCTGTGCTAAAAGTCAGATGAAAGTTGCCTCATCACACCTCTTGGTATTCTTACTAGACTATTAACATCCAACAAACTGTGTCTTAGTTGATGGAGAACTGTTGTTGTGTCTGACTGACTCTTCCTGACCCCGTCTGGGGTTTTCTTGGCAAAGTGGACCCATTTCTTTCTCCAGCTCATTTTACAGATGAGGAAACTGAGGTAAACAGGGTGAAGGGACTTGCCCAGGGTCACATGGCTAGTAAGTGTCTGAGGACAGATTCAAACTCAGGAAGACGAGTTCTCCTGACTTGAGGCTCAGGGTTCTATCCACTGCACTCCCCCAACTACCTACCTACTATGGAGAGAGCTGCCTCTTTTTATGTGGATAAAGTTAAATGACTTATCCTGTGTCACCCAGACCTGGCATTCAAATGTAGGCTCACCAATTCCAAATCCAGAATTTCTTCCTCTCACAAAGCCTTCTTCCCACTCCCTGCTGCACTGCCGAGCTCTCTACATTGGCTCAAAACCAGGTACTTGATAAATATTTGTTGAATAAATGAGTGCAAAAGACTACTCTGGCCCTTCTCTCTCAAAGAGGGAACTATATTTCCTCTGGCCAGGGCCTTGCCTCAGGGGCAGTATTCTGCTGGAAGCGAGTGCTGGAGTCCCTTGGAAATAGCAAACCTCAGCAGAAAGAAGTCTGATCCCTGCTTTTGTGGGTGTTGAGACTGGAGGAGGAAGAATAATATGGATGAGGGGCCCTGGGATCCAGTCAATCCCAAGAGCCCCGAGGATGAGGCTTGCTTGGATAAAACAGCACCTAATTGGAGGAAAGCTGGCTGGTTGGTAGCCATGGCAACCTCTGTGCCTCAGCAGATGGGTCCTGAGCGGGAGTTCTCTCCTCCTTCCTCCCCATGGGCTAGGGACTCTTTTCAGGTCATCCATTTCCCCAGATGATAGAGATGTCTCCCGCCTAGTGTCCCCATCCCTCCCCCCGGCTCCAGCTTTCCCAAGCTCATCCCTCATGGTAGCATCTTGGCTATTGTTCAACAGAAGCAGCTCTGTTCAAATCCCAGCCTCTTCCCCCACGGAAAGTTCCTGAGAAGCACCCGACTGAATGAGAGTCGCCGGCTCCCTTGGCTCAGACACGACCAGACAGCCAGTGGGGGCTTTACGCCCACCCATCCGACCGAGCTTGGCAAAACCTGCCTCACCCGGGCTAAATGGAAGCCAGCCAATGATGCCAATGGAACAGATGCTAATACCTGGTGGAAAAACCCTTTCTAAGAAGCGCTTCCTTCGTTTCCCTAATTCTCGGGTCTCAAAGCCAGAGGTGAATTATCAGGGCTGGGGTTCTCAACTTTCTCAGAATCATGTTTTTAAATGCATGAAAAGCTTTACAAAAATCAAGATTATAAAGGCAACTGTTTAAATAGAAATAAAGATGTGATTCCAGCCCCACTTTTTATGCAAGTTCCCAGACCCACAGAAATCCATCTACGGATCCGCAGGGAAAGCAGGATGCAAAGCTCAGAGTCATCTGCTAAGAAAGGTACAAGGCTAGGGGAAATGACCTCGTGTGAACTTCTTTATCCAGTATTTTTATCCAGGGAACATGAACTTAGAACCGTCTTCTCTGGCCCTCAGTCAGTCATCCAGGAGGCAGTGACCCTCAAAGCCCCAAAGCCCCCGGCTACAAATAGGGGAAGTGTCAGGGTGGGCAAGATAGGTTGGCAAGCCAGGGCAGAAAGTGGGCTTTGACAAGGAGACCTGTCTGCTATTATCCACCTCTTCTCCTTTCAGCTGAAGAAAGGACACAGTATGGTAGCCTGTGTGGTCACTGCTGGGGAAGGATGTCCCCACTCTCTGTTTCTGTTGGGCTACCGGAGAGACAGGGCCAGGGTGGGCAAGGGGAAGGCTCATCTCTAATACCATGCCATCCTTCCTGAATGGGCACCCAATGAGATCCAGTGCTAGCGGCAGACAGACCAAGGGAAATGACCAAGCTGAAGGACTTGTATAAAGCAGTCTCTGCTTATAGGTTCTGTCCCAGAGAAGAATAGGGCAATAATGTCCAATCAGTCAAACACAAGGAGGGCTGCTAGCAAAAAGGCAGTACAAGGTAGAGTTAACCAGTGGGGGATGTAGGATTCAGGAAAATGGTGGCACAGATGGCTGCCAAACCATTAGACAGGAATTACCGGAGGATGAGACTGTGGAACATCAGAATTGTAAGTTTCTTGTGTTGATAACACTAATATAGGTCCTGTGTCTGGTACACAGTTGGCACTCAATACTTGTTAAAAATGAATTAATTTACTGACCCGAGAGGCTGCCTAGCTGTCACCGAGCCTTTAATTGAAGACTTCTGGGAAGGAGGAGCTTATGAGCTATGGGCTAGATCATTCTATGTTGGGACACTTCTACTTGCTAGTAAGCCGACACTGTCCCCATCCTCTGGGACCAAGCAGACAAGGTGAATCCCCCTTCTATCTGACAGCCTTTTGTCTGCCTACTTTTTAGTTGGTTCCTATTTTTAAGAACTCCTTTATTTTGGCCCTATGATTTCATCAGAGTCTGCTGCCTGGAGGCATTGTCCAGGACTCCTGTCATTATTTAAGTGACTCCTTAAGTCAAACATCCCCCTTCCTTCAACAGATCCTAAGCACTATATTAAGCCCTTAGCCCTGCTGGTGGCCCCTCTCTAAAACTCCCGAGAGCCTTTATCAGTATCCTTTCTGGGGAGCCCAGAACTAAAGACCAAGCCCTGCTGGTGGCCTTGCTCTAAAACTCTCCAGAGCCTATCAGTGTCCTTTCTACAAGGGAGCCTAGAACTAAAGATCAAGCCCTGCTGGTGGTCCTGCTCTAAAACTCTCAGAGCCTTTATCAGTGTCCTTTCTGGGGAGCCCAGAACTCAAGACCAAGCCCTGCTAGTGGCCCCTCTCTAAAACTCCCGAGAGCCTTTATCAGTGTCCTTTCTACAACTAAAGCCACCAAACCCAGCCATGCAGGAGGATTAAGAGGGCTGCATCCTCCCACTGTTGCTGACTCTGAGTTTGTACCCCTCCCCAACCCCAACAATCTCCTCCAAACCAATGGGTGGCTGGCCACGACTCCCTCACTTCGTGCTTAATGGAGCTGATTTTTGGTGAATGTATTTCTAGAACTCTATATTTATCCCTACTACAATGCATCCAGCCCAATCTCCTAACCTGACTCAATCTTCTTGGTTTCTGTCCCTGTCATCACACACATTAGCTCTCCCTCCCAGACCTGAGTCAGCTGCACACATCTGATAAGAAGTCATTAATAAAAATGGTAAACAGCACAGGGCCAAGCCCAGGGCCCCAGAGACCTTGCTCCCTGTTGTTGACGAGCTGTTTTCCTCACTTTTTATCCTCGTTGGATTGTCTGTGAGCTAGACAACAGGAATTATGGTCCTCCATTAGAGAAGGAAAACCTAGGCTTCTTATCAGTTACTCATTCATTTATCCATGCAATCCTTTATTTGCTTGTTTACTGAGCACCTACCACGTACATGGTTAAGGTTCAGAAAAGGAAGAGATTAGCCCTCACTAACTTGTAGGAGCAGGTCTCAAGGCAGGAGCCACACTGGTCTCATGCTGCCCCAGCCCCATCCTTGGCCATGCTGGGCATATCAGGAGCTCATTGACATCTGCCCGGATCTCACTGGGGATATCCTGCTTGGGGTGATAGGATAAAACCTCCTTCATAAATAAGCTTGCTCTCTGCTCCCCAAAACCCACGCAGAGGGTTGGCAGCCCTGCCCCTCAGAAACAGAGTCAGTGATGTTACTGAGGGAAACTGGGTTACCTGGGGCTAACAAGTCTGTTTGGGAAGATAGGGAAGAGGGGAGGAAAGGGGAGAAAGGATAAAGGAAAGGGTAAGGAGATGGAGGAAGAGGGAGAAAAAGGGAAGGGAAGAAGAAAAGATGGGGAAAGGAGGAGAAGAAAAAGGGAAGATAGAGAAAGGGGAAGAAGAGAAGGGAAAAGGGAAAAAAAGGGGAGGGAGAAAGGGAAGGAAAGGGAAAATAGGAAGAAGAAAGGAAAGGGAAGAGAAGAGAGAGGAAGAATCCACTACCTTCCTTCTGACAGCTGTTCAGGGGGGAAGGAAGCTGCCTGCTTTCTCAGGGAAAAAAGAACAAAGAGCAGGTAATTTCCTGCCGTGCCTCCTGGAGTCCCATCCTGCACCAGTCAGTTCCACAAACCTTTCCCAGCTCCAGGCCTGGGAAGCCACAATGTCCAATGTTCACAGGATCCCACACTAATGGAGGAAGGCACCTTAGGATCCAACAGCACCATTTTACAGACAAACAAACTGAGGGTTCTGAGAGGCAGTAAAGTAGGGACAAGTGTGCTTGCCTGTACACCCACAAGAAGGCTTGTAGGATTGAGAGGCAAACGGACCCTTAGAGCTTTCACAGATGAGCCAATCGAGGCTCAGTGGCGTCCCATAATCACCCAGGCAATGAGAAGCAGTCAGGATTTGATATGATGGGCCATGAAAGCAAGGACACTGAAAGGATCTGTATAAGATTATCTGGGAAGTGAGCAGCAGAAGCAGAATTCGAACCCAGGTCCTTTGACCCAGAGCTGGAGCTCTTTCTGCTGTGTCTTTCCACTTCCCTGTTACATAATAGTAAGTGAGCATTAAAGGTTTGTTACAGATGACCTCATTTGATTCTCTCTCAACAACCCTATGTGGGAAATGCTTTACACATGAGGAAATGGAGCCGTGGCCCATTTCCACCGAGAAAGCCTCTCTTGGGCTATTCTAGTCCCCAGTGGGTCAGGTGGGGCTGGAAAGCCCACTGGTCAGGGCTTCATGCTGGATCTGCCCTCCAGCACTGAGGAGGGGGGAAGCCCCAGAACCAGGAGATGCTGTTTCTCCAGCAGGGGTCCAGGGGACCCTCCAGGTTATAGTGCCAGAGAAAATCCGCTGCAGCTTCTCCCCTGCCATGGCCTCCTTTGAACATTGTGCTTCACACAAACCACAACTCCCACACCACAACACAGCCTTCCTCGGGCCTTCCCTCTGAAGGAAATGAAGCAAAGGGGAAAGAAAATACTGCAGGCAAAGTGTGTCTCAGGACTTCTGCTAACAAT
The DNA here is from genome assembly GCA_023553655.1 of Myrmecobius fasciatus. Lineage (NCBI taxonomy): Eukaryota > Metazoa > Chordata > Mammalia > Dasyuromorphia > Myrmecobiidae > Myrmecobius > Myrmecobius fasciatus. The sequence continues at coordinate 27,298 of JAJPUD010012429.1, read as the reverse complement.
GAAGAGGGTGCAAGTGATGGAACAGGCCAGAGGGAAGGAGGAAAGGCTTGGCAGAAGGGCCTGAGAAGGGGTGCAGGAGGCCACAGAGGCCATCAAGCCTCCTCTGTTCTTTCCCTTTCCTTTTTCTTATATGTGTTAAGTCAGTCTCCCCCCATGGACACTCTAAAGGACCCCTCAAAAAGCCTCAAACAGTTTTCTTTAAAAACATTTGTTGTCCTTTGTCTTATCACCTTAATTTCCAAGTCTATCCCTCCCTCCTCCCCAGCAAACCATCCTGCCCAGTAAAGAGTAAAAAAGATGAATAAAAACTCAACAAAACTGACACAGATTGTGCCCCTCTGTGGCCCTGCCACCTTTCAAAAGCACAGAGGAACTGTGGTTTTTTCCCCCACTTAGGATCATTTTATTTTTTATCACTTAGGATCATAAATCAAGGTCTGGAAGCCTCCTCAGAAGCATGTAGCCCAGCCCCCAACTTGGCAGATGAAAATGGATCTTGCTCATTAGACTGTAAGTTCCCTAAGAACAGAGACTGTCTTTCTCCCTTTCTCCCCCCACCCCCGCCCTGGCACATAGTAGGCACTTCATAAATGTTTACTCTGCACTGACTAGTGGGCATCAATCACCAGTACCCTGTGTGATCTGCAGCAAATTGTTTGCCTTCTCTGGGTATTAATGTTTTTAAATGCCCAGGATTACAAAGGAAACCATTATACTACCAAAATATAAAGGGCAAAATGAAACTGAGCTCACAGTGAGAACCCCTGGAATAAATGATCCCTTCAGGCCCCTTCATCCGGCATCGAGCCTTTGACTGGGAATGGTGAGGGACAGGGGGTAGAACAGAGGGACACCCTGGGAAGCTGAGAAAAAGCCTGTTTAGCGCAGGAGAAGCTCCCTTTTAAGCTGGAAGTTTATAAGAGAAAATGGAATGATCAGAGTAAACAAGGAAAAGGAGATAATGGTGAAAATATAATTAGTCAGATAAATAGAGTGCTTTTAATTAGAAGGTATGGGGAGGTTTCCCATAACAACCCAGTAGGGTCAAATCTGGGTTTAGATGCCAGCTGCACCATATTTACCACCAGGTTGAGCTTAAGTGAGTAAATGAGCCTCAGTTTTTCTCATCTGTAAAAAATCTTTTAAGGTCCATTAATTTCTATGATCCTATCAATGTTCAAGCTTGTCTGTTAGCTTTATATATATATGTATATATATATATATATAAATAAAAATATAAACAGCTGAGCAAAGTAAGACTCAGAAAGGGAAAGTGGTTTATTCTGGGTGATACACGGCAAAGCTGGGACCCCAGCTGGGGTATCCCAAGGATCTTTGGGCTACTGTGCTATGGGGTTTCTCCCTCATGATTTAAATGGTCATTTTAAAGATAACAGTGTTATATCTGGTATCAAGATGCCCTGCTTTCAAAAATCCTACCTCGGACCCTATGTTCCATGAGCCTTAGTTGCTGCTTCTCCATAATGGGCACAGTGACATCTGGGGTGTCTGACAGTGTGATGCAGTACATCCAGAGAGTGTACTGTACTGAATAAAGGTACTAGATGGTGTCAAGAAGAGCAAAGTTTGAATCCTACTTCAGGTACTTACTAGCTTCGTGGCCATGGCCAGATCACATGACCTCCCTGAGTCTCAGTTTCCTTATCTGTAAAATGGGGATCAGATATCTGTGATACCTGAGTAAGGAGCTATGCAGGGGATCAGGAAGATGCTACCTCCTCAGCTATTTACTAAGGTCTTTGCAGGCTGTCGCTCCATTACCTGTGAGTGCCTTAAGGCCAGAGACTGTTTCTATTTTTCTTTGTATGCTTGGCACATAGTAGACATTTAATAAATGCTACTGGCCTGAGAAGTGACTGTGACCAAACCACTTAGCTGCTTTGTGCCTCAGTTTCCTCATCTGTAAAGTGGGAAGAAGAATAGCACGTCCCTCCTAGGCTTCAAATGAGATTATGTGTCTAAAGCCCCTTTAAAGTGCTAGTATTTCTGGGTACTGCAGGTGGAGCGAGCAAGAGCCCTGTTCCAGCCCCACCTTTGGTGTGACTTGGAGTCAATCATTTAAGTCTCGGAGTCCCAGGCAGCCCTCAGAAAACTGCCCTGTAAGCTAAATTGGGGCTGCAGGTACAAGGGAGTAGCCACAGGACCAAACTCACACCTCCAGGAAGGACTGCTCTGTAAAACCTGCCTCTTAGGGTTAACAAGGGGCTACCGGGCCGACGCTAGTTATGACCGAACGGCCAAGAGCAAGGACGTTTTGCTGGTCTTTTTTGCCCCCTTCGCCATCCCAAATCCTGGCCCCTTTGCCAAAGAGATTTTGTAATCACAGAAGGATGGGGTGGGGGGAAGGACAGAGAATACGGCAGCACTGACCTTGCCAAGAGTCACAGGCTGGCTGCTCTGTGCCAGGCACTGGGTGAAGGGCTAATTCAAGAAGGTCACAATCAAATGGGGGAGAAAACGTGCAAATAACTATGTCCAAACAAAATAAAGATAGGATAATTTGGAGGTGCATTGATTGGCACAAAAGGGGATCAGGCAGGCCTTCCTATAGGAAGGAGTATTTAAACTGGGAGACCAGCAGGCAGAGGGGAAGAAGGAAGAGCTCGATACCAGACCAAAGAACTGAGGATATTCAATTTGGAGAAAAGAAGGTGGTGGGGAGACGAAAGCTGTTTTCGTGGACTGTCATGTGAAAGAAAGATTATGAGGAAAGGACCGGGATCGATGTGAGGGAGGGGGGACTTAAGGGGAAGGCAGATTTCTGCTAGATAAGAGGGAAGGGGCAGGGTCAGAAACTGGGCCTGTGAGGTACCCCCAGACCTCGGATGTAGGGAATACCTAACTCCCTCCATTAGACTGTAAGCTCCTTGTGGGCAGGGACTTTTGCCTCTCTTTGTAACCTTAGCACAGTGCCTGGCTCACAGTAGGAGTTTAATATATGTTTATTGATTCACTGCTACCAACCCGGGCCAGCACCTCCTCTGCAACTGATGTAGAGGGTTCTCTGTAGATGAAGTGGGGTGACCTGTCTTGTAGCACACAAGCAGAATGAGTCAGAAACAGGGCTGGAACCCAGGCTCTTCTACCCATTGTTACCGTTCAGTTGTGTCCAACCCTTTGTGAGCCCGAGGACCATATCACACCCAATCCCACCCATGGGCTTTTCTTGGCAAAGATACTGGAATAGCTTGTCATTCTCTAGGAGATTAAAGCAAACAGGGGACATGGTGACTTGCCAAGAATCGCACAACTACTAAGTGTCTGAGGCCAGATTTCAACTCCAGGACCAGCACTTTCTCCAGTGACCCCCCCCCCCCATTACTCCATTGAGCTTATCAAGCAAGGATTTTAAAAAGAACGATCCAGACCAAACAGAAGATGGACTATCGGGAAGAACTAGCAACACATGGAGGAGGAGGAGCGCTTGTTTAGATCGGGGTCCAGCTATACAGGTGACCTCGCAGTCCCCTATTGGACCTATTATTTTTTGGTGTGCCTTGAGAGGTTCTTCCCCTTCCCCCTACAAAGCCCTCATTTGTGGTTCTGGATGCTTGGGGCAGGTTAGTGGGACCCACGCCAAGTGCTTTAGCCCATGGGAGCTTTGCTGAGCTGGGGAAGTCCAACAGATCTGCCTTCTGAGTGGGGAAAGGGGGAACGGTTTAGGAGGAGACTTTGTCTGGGGGTGGGAAGAGAGCAACAGTAATAATAACAATGATGATGCAAGGCACATGTAGCAACTGTATTGAGGTTTGCAAAACAATTTGCTTGCATTGTCTCATTTGATCTTTGCAACAAACCTGTGATGGAGGGGCAATTATCCCCATTTTATAGGTCAGGAAACTGAGGCTCAGAGATCTGGTCCTAGAAAGGGCTGCAGAGGTCATTTAGGCTGACATCCACCTTTTACGGAGGCTCTTAGAAGCTTTAAAATGATCTAGTCACATAGGTAAGCATCAGAGGGGATATCTGAACACAGGTTCTCTGAGGTTTGGGGCTCTTTTCTCTGCCTCCCCTCTGTCTCCCAAGGCAAAATGACCTCCTATAATCTTTTTTTTTTCCTGAAGCAATTGGGGTTAAGTGACTTGCCCAAGGTCACACAGCTAGGAAGTGTTAAGTGTCTGAGGTAAGATTTGAACTCGGGTCCTCCTGACTTCAGGGCTGGTGCTCTATTCACTGCATCACCTAGCTGCCCCCTATAATTTTAACGATGTAGAAAAATACATATCCTCAAGAAGCCAATCTGTGACGGACCATCGTGTCTTGAGAGAAATGACCTTTGAGTTTTTAGAAGTGGGGTCCTCCATGGTATTTACAAGTCCAGTCCTTATTATCTGATAGCTAGATGTGGTAGGATTAGGAAAGGTGAGATCCTTCCCGGACACTCTCAGGGTTTGGGTTTTTTTTTTTTTTTTAGATGGGGCATCCTGACTGTCACATGAACACAATTTCTAACGGAGGAAGATCCAAACTCTGCCCTGATCTGAGCTGCCAACACGTCGGGGAATGGAGCACTTAGAAGCCGCTAGTGGTGGTTATTGGGTTTGGGCTTTGGGGTTTTTTAAGGAAGCCATTTGGGGAAGTTTCCAGATCCTTTTTCTACCATCCCGGCCCAGCCTCGCCTGTTCCTCAGTGGGGAATCTGGGTCACTGCTTCACTTGGGAAGAATGCCAGCAGTGCCAGACCCAGCGCTGGTTCAGGAGGATGGATGCCAGTGCGACTACCATTGGCGTCACAACTGGGACGGGGCCCCATTCTGCAGGATGGTTCATTTCGTACACCGAAGGATCAAGCTGTCATGTTAAAGACTGTTTATTCTCTTTGGAACAGGGTGTGTGCGTGATTTAACCCAGAACGAATCTATAACTAGAAGGGGAAAAAAAGGAAGCCTGGGGTGGGACAAAGAACGATAGAGGATCATAGATAGATCTGCAGATGGAACTTTAGAGAGCAGCTAATTTAATTTCCCTCTTTATACAGAGGCTAAGAAAGGTGACTCTACCTGGGTCTCCTCTGACTCCAGGGCCCTCCTCCTGCAAGGCAGCAGTGGGTAGAGTGCTCAATCTGGAGTCAGGAAGACCCCGAGTTCAAATCCAGCCTCACACCCTGTGTGACTCTAGGCAAGTGACTTAATTATCTGTAAAATGAGGATAATACCTACTTCCTGGGGTTGTGGTAAAGATAAAAGAAGATATGTGGAAAGGGCTTTGCAAATCTTACAAGGTAATTATTATTATTATTATTTTTATTACTCATCTCCATTATGCCATGTTGACGTTTTATGGTAGACAAACACGACATCTAATCTGGAAAGGACTGCCCCTTTATTTTGAAAGAAGATCCAGTCCTGTGGGCACCTTGGCCCCGAGGGATGCCCCCTTTCCTAGAATTCAATTCAATTCAACCAACAACATGGCTGTTGTTCAGTCGAGTATGATTCTCTGTGACTCTATTTGGGGTTTTCTTGGCTGAGATATTAAAGTAGTTTGCCATTTCCTTCTTCATTTTACATTTTATTTTTTTCTTTTCCAGCCCATTTTACAGATAAGGAAACTGAGGCAAAAAGGGTCAGATGACTTGTCTAGATCATACAGCTAATGAGTAGTTGAGGCTGAATTTGAACTCAGATCCTTTTGATCACAGTCCTGGTACTCTACTGACTGAGCCATTTAGCTGCAGTGGATAGAGAGCCTGGCTTGAAGTGGGTAAAACCTGGATTTGAGATCTGTCTCAGAGAGTTACTGGTAACTATGAACATGTCACCTAGTCTCAGGCCTCAGTTTCCTGTGTTTTTAAAATGAAGGGGGCAGGGCCAGATGGCCTCTGAGGCTTCCTCCAGCTCTGGGTGTGGGCCATCAGGCCCCTAGAATGTAGGTTGTTGCCTGTGTGACCCCTCGGGGATCAGGCAACTCTGGGAGATGATTATTCACAGACCCATAAAGACCAGGGGTACCCAGATGCTGTGGCTGAATCAAGAGGCTCGGGGAAAGGTTCTGCACTCTAGAGCAGCCCTTGGTCACTGCTTAGTTTCAAACAGCCAAGAGAAAGAGTTTCCTCCTAGAAGTTTGGGTTTAAACCATTGCCTGTTAGGCTGGCATGGGTTGGCACACATATGAAAGCCCCTCATTCGAGCCTTCCTGGGGTCCCGAAAAGCTTCCTCCCCTGTTCCTAGAGGATTTCCAGACCCCAGCTTTGCACCGTGAGGGGATAGACAGCTGCCCACGGACACAGGGGAGGGAGGGAGCCGGCCAAGAAATCAGGAGGGATGCTGGGGCATGCCGGGCCCAGGACGGGCAGGGAGGTACCACATCGGGAGGATTCAGGTTTTCTGCTCTGTGGCCAACCAAACACTGATAAATAAGACTGAACTCCTCAGGAAGGGCCCCCCAGTGGCCCTCCCCACAGCCACCATCATCTAGATGGCAGAGTGTGGAACTGAGCAAAGGGCACTGGCCTTGGCACAGGGAGACCCGAGTGCAAATCCTGCCTGAAACTTACTAGAGTTGGGTGACCATAACTAAGTCACAACTTCATTATTTGTAAATTGGGGATAATGTTTCTATTACTTGGGAGGCAGCATGCCCCTCACACATAAGGCATGACCTTAGTTCAGCCACAGCTGTCGAGAAGTCATGATCTACACTGATAGAAGGGGCTTCCTCATGGAGAGGACCTTATACTAGGGGAGAAAGAAAAGAAATGACTTACCTCATGGATTTTAAATTTGATGAGTAATAAACACAATACCAATAGCCAGCGTTTAAAACACCCAATAAGTAGCATTTCTATAGCATTTTTGGGGCTTGTGAAAGGATTTACAAAAATTAAACCATTTGCTTCCTAGCAGTGTGACCCTGGGCAAGTCACTTAACCCCAACTGCCTCAGCCAAAAAATTAAATTAAATTAAATTAAATTAACTCATTTGATCTTGGGAGCAGCTTTGGGAAAGAGATGCTATTATTATTCCCATTTCAGAGATAAGGAACGTAGGCGATTTGTTCAGAATCATGAAGCTAAGTAAGTGTTGAAGGCAGGATCTGAACAGAGAGCAGGCGTCTCAGGGTCTGGAAAGCCCAATAAGTAATTGTTGACTATTATTAAACCTGGGGTAACAGAAAACTTTACACCCATAAAGTCTGTGATTTCACCAGTCCGGTGCAGAAACAAAATCCTGCCAACAAACACACTGGAGGACATCAGTCCTAGCTAGAGGCAGAGGTTAAGTGACTTGCCCAGAGTCACACGGCTAATAAGCCTCCCAGACTTATCTGAACCCAGGTTTTCTCCTCTCCCAACCTCTTGTTCTATCCATGCTGCCTCTTATGTGTTCACAAGAAATAAAAACAAGGTCATCTGAGCAAAAGTGGGATATTATTATTAATTACAGAATTATTAACAAAGATATAATTATTAATAACACATAGAACGGTGAAGAGAAATTTAAAGTTTAAAATGGAACTAAATGGAAGTTTAAAATTTCATCTCTGTTGCATCCCACACACTCTGAACAAGGACCTCAGTTTCCTTCTCTGTAAAAAAGGGGAGTGGGCTTGCCAAGCCGGCCCCTGAGGGTCTTCCTGGTCTGGATCTGCTTCCAGGACCCCCAAGGGCCTCATGGCATCACAAGGACCCCACCCATCAGGGGCTGGTTTCCTGATGAGGATTGCACAGGCAGGAAGTAGATATAACGGGGGCACTTGAGATAGGCGGGCAGAGGCCCTCGGGAGGGCCGGCTGCCACTTCCGTGCTCATTGCTGGGAGAGAGCGCCTCCGAATGCCCACAGCTTTGGAGCTCCATTCAAACCCAGGGTCACTCGGGAGTCCCCAGGGAGGGAGCAGAGGCCAGGGAAGGGAGGACAAAGCAAAGGACAATGGTCCTGCTCCCTCCCCTGGAGCCTGGGCTTCCTTGGCCGCTCCCTAGGCTTTGTCCCAGTCAAAACAAGGCCGCCCACAGCGGTCAGGGTCACGGTCTCATTCTGTGCCCTTTAAGCATGTGGGAATGGCGGCCACATGTGGAGAGCCAAAGCCCATCACGGTACGAAAGGAGAGCATCAAAGGGCTGCCATTAATCCCCAATGTTTCTTGTACCTGGCACAGTGGGAATAAGGATGTCGCTAGCCAGAGGAGCTGGGTTCAAATTCTGCCTAGGACCCACTACTTCATCTCCTGGCAGCATCCCCAGTTAGACTGTGAGCTTCTCTTTTTGTACGCTCGGTGCCAATGCTTGGCACAGCGTGGGGAGGTGCTTAATAAATGTTTGCTGCCCGTATGGCTGGGGGCAAATTATTCATACCCATGGGTCTTGTTCGCTTCATCTATAAAATACAGGGGGTAGTTTAGATGGTCACTGGAGTCCCTTCCATCTCTGGAGCTAGGATTCTTCAAACAGTTTAAAACTATAAACCGGGTTACTTGGCATCAGAACCGGGACTTAGAGATGGCTGTTCTGAACCCCCCTTTTTTTTGCTAAGGCAGTTGGGCTTTAGTGACTTGCCCAGGGTCACACAGCTAGGAAGTGTTAAGTGTCTGAGACCAGATTTGAACTCAGGTCTTCCTGACTTCAGGGCTGGGGCTCTATCCACTGCGCCACCTAGCTGTCCTGCCCCCCCTTTTTTAAGAGAAATTTTTTTTTAGAGAGCATTTTTAATTTTTAGAGAGAAAATGAAAGAAAGTCCGAGAGATGCTCAGGATCTAATCCCCTTTGACCCAAGAGATGCCCTTGCTAGCACAATCCCCCTGGAGGTCAAAGACAGGAAAGTAGGCAGCTACACAAGCACAGATACAAAGTAGATGTCCATGCACTGGGGCAAGGCTAAACAGATTGGGGTGAATGAATGTGATGGGATTTGATGGGGCTGAGAGGAATGGAGATGAGGACTACAGGGAAATGCAGGGATAGGGATGGGACCTGGGATTTCACTGATTTAGGGACCTCCCAGGAGAGAACATTCCCTCCTCCAATGCAGGTTGGCCCCCAAATTCTGAAGTAAATTCTATAAAGTCTTAGCGAAGTGCCTAGAGATGAAGCGAGCTGCCCAATGTCACTGAGCCAATGAGTCAGAGGGATGATTTGAACTCAGGTCCTTCTGTACTTGGAACTAGCTAGCTTTCTATCCATCACACCAGTAAAGCTTGGGAAGACTCCCTAAAAGAAGGAAGCAGAGTCAGGAAAACAACCGATGCAATGACTACAACAATGTCTGAGGCAAAGAATGACAATCGGAAGTGAATGCTGGGAAATCACCATGACCAAGCTTCTAGCTCCTCTGCAAAGTGGGGGTCTACAGCTACGAATGGTGCATACACAGCAGACTTTTCTGGGGTGTTGCTCGGTTCTGCTTGATCCAGGCTTTGTCTCAGTGATGCTTTCCTACTCTCTGCCTCGTGATTCTCCCTCTAGGAAGAGGCAGTTAAAAAATAATCATTTATTAAGCCCCCACTGTCAAGTTATTTCACTTTTACATTATAGGTCCTCGTACCCATGGCTGATTCTTCCTCCCTCTCTGGAAAGGATGCAGCCAATCTCTTGCCTTGGGTGATTTCTGTGGGCAGATCTGGGTAGGAAGGGACCTTGCAATTAAACCAAGGGAGACCTGGGACAAAACTGCTCCCTGAGGCTGCCCCATGTTCTGAGCCAAATGGCCCTGGGGATGAGAAAGAAGGAAACACACAAACTCACACGTTCTCCACAAGGTCACTACTTGGCAGGGCATGAATAACAAAGTCTCCCTAGGAGCTGGAAGCCGATGATGTCAGGGGCAGCCTTGAAGCCCTCACGCTATATTGCTCATCCTCTGCCTCAGACACGAACTCTGAGACTCCTGAGCACCATGAACCTAGAGGCACTCCACTACCTCGGAGTCCCTGGGAGCAGAAGTGGGCCTGATGGGGCTCACAAAGCCCACTTGTTCCCCAGCCCCCTCCTCACTGCTAAGCCCAAGCAGGTGGATTCCTAGAGAAGGATGAGCCCCCCCAGCTGCCCAGGGTCTGGGGAGGGAAAGCCCCCGCTAGAAGTTCTACGGGTCACTCCCGGCGGCGATCCCTCTATCCTACTCCCAGAAGGACACGTAGACATCATGTCACTGCAGCAATCAGAACAGAGAGGGCTCGATGGTGGGAAGACCGGTCCGACGGCTCACTCTCAATACCCGGCAGCCGCTCGTGTCTAATGACTACTTATTAAGAATTTGGTGGCCCAGGTTCACAAGCTCTAGAGCTAGAAGAGGGCCATCAAGTACAGTCTTCCCATTTTACAGAGGGGGAAACTGAGGCCCAGGGCATATCCTACTACTACAAAGGTAATAAGGAGGCAGAGTCAGGACCCATACCTGGATTATCACATTCCATATTCAGTATTCATGGGATAATCATAGGGAAGGAGCTGGAAGGGGACTCAGAAGTCACCTCCTTATTTCAGATGAAGAAAATGAGGGAGGTCCTCTCCAAAGCCGGGTTTAGAATCCAGTTCTTCAGATTCCAAGTCCAGCTTTCTTTCCCCTGCACCATTTCTATGGCAACAGATGGGCAATAGATAGCCAGTCTGATTTGAAAGGGGCAATGGGAAAAAGGATTCTTTTTGTTTTGATGAAAATGAATGTTGTACTTTTAAATATATGCATTTTATTTTTATTATATATAATATATATTAAAATATATATATTTTAAAATAAAAATATTTATATTTTCTTTGGAGACTTGCTCCACTTTGGTTCATTAGTATTTACTGATTAAAATGAATGTTGTACTTTTAATTAAGAAATAATATATATTTTTATATATAAATATATATATATTTGAATAAAAACATTTATATTTTCTTTGGAGACTTGCTCTGCTTTGGTTCATCAGTATTTACTGATTAAAATGAATATTGTACTTTTAATTAAGAAATAATATATATTTTTGCACATAAATATATATATATATTTTTTTAAAACAAAAATATTTATATTTTCTTTGGTCCATTCATATTTTCTGAGCATGTTGCCTGCTGTTGCCCTAGGGTGGGGCAGGGGAGGGGGAGGCAGAGGATGAAGACTTGGAACTTTCCATCACTCCCTCTCTGGTGCCCTTTACCCCTCGCCCCGTGGCTGGTCAGCAGCAGCTGGAAGCCTGCAGCCGGAGAACCCGGGACAGCTGGCTGCTGCTCCCAGGTGACCCGTGCCCGGCCCTCTGGGGGCAGCTGTGACGGGCTCCGAGCCATGCAGCCGGGCTTCCCAGCAGCCACAATCCCCCCAGTGTGGCCCAGCACAACAGGATGCCCAGAATTTGCAGCGTGGGGGACAGGACAGGCAGGGACCCCCACCCCCTCAAACGAGGGCCGAGGCATTGAGCCCAGGAGACAGATGGGAACTCTGGCTCTGGCAGCCTCGGAGGGCTGACAACAGAAGCTCCCAGCCATCGCCTTCACCTCAGCTGACCTAAGAAGTGAAGGCTGAGAGGGGCTGCCCGGGGCCTGGGGCAGATATCAGGGTCACAGATCGAGTCCGGGAGGCAAAATGCTTCTGTTCTCAGGGCAGAAAGGCAGGAGAAGTGAGAAAGAATCTCGGACGCGTCCGGTATCCCGGCCAGGAGCCGCGGGCCCCATCTGTAATAAGGGCCAGCAGCAAGGTCTGGACGCGGGTCCCCTGACTCTGAGCACGGATGCTCGGCTGTGGCGTGCCCCCCAAGCAGGGGCTTTGGGAAGCCGCAGTTCTCCTGCAGGAGATCCCATCTGCCTCCACCATCCCCAAGTCACTCAGAAAGCTGGAACTACCAAAGTCCTTTCTCCCACCTCGGCCAGCAGACCGGCCTCCTCGATCCCCCCAAAATCTGGCTCTGGGCCCCCCCAATGAAGCAGGAGGTGCTCAGCCAGGCCTGAGAGCTGCTGTTCCTAGGGACTCCCACGTGCACCCAGGAGTCCCCGATTGAACGAGCCATCTCTGCTCCTGACCTGAGCCAGCTGGGGCAGCTGCAAGCTTCCCCATCGGGGGCAGAAGAGCAGACCCTTCCCCAAAGAAGCCGCCGGGCAGACGGCAGCATGAGGTTGAAGGAGAAGGACCTTTTTCTAGCTGATGAGTCGAGTCACAGCTCCTCTCTGTAAAATGGGGAAAAACTAGACCCCCCATCTTCCCTGGCTCTCAGAATCCCCAGCCCCTCCCAAACCAAAATCCTGCACCCCCTTCTCAGAGGTGCCTTCCCTGACTGCTCCCCAGCCTGCCCATTCCCACGCCACCCTCCTACCCTGACCTCCCCAGGATCCACTCACTCCACCACACGCTTTCTCCTGAAGTAGCTTTGAAGCTTTGAAGGCAGAGCCAGCTTCCTTTATAAAAATTTTCTTCCCAAAAGTTTTTAAAAAGTCACGGAACCGCAGAGGAAAACAGCAGGTCCCATAAGGAACAGCAAGATGGCCAAGCAGCGTGGAACGCAGAAAGCTCACTGGGTCCTGAAACAAGAGGCTCTCCAGCTTTCAACGTGGAGTCATTTGGCCTGCGTGGGTCATGGGTTTCTCCTCTGTAAAATGGGGGTGACCCCTCTGACCAGCAGTGCTACTACTGGGTCTGTAACCCCAGGAAATCAAAAGGACCCCCATGTGCAGAAATGTTTGTAGCAACCCTTTGTGGGCCAGCAAAGAAGTGGAAACTGAGTAAAAGTCCATCAATTGGGAAATGGCTGAACAAGTTGTGAAGGAAATGGAATATTATTGTTCTATAAGAAATGATGAACCCGCTGATTGATTAGAGAAAGGCCTGAAAGATTTACAGGAACTGATGCTGAGAGAAACAAACGTTGGACACAATAAAAGCGAGAACTAGGAAAGACCTGGTTCTTCTCAGCGGTTCAGTGATCCGAAGCAATCCCAATAGACTGGACAGAAAATGCAAAAAATAAATAAAAACTAAAATAAAATTGGGGGGGGGGCTGCCTTAGATGATCTTCGGCCCTAAATCAATGCTCCCACAATCCCTGAGTCTTCCATCTCTCTCTCAGCCTCAGTTTCCCCCCATACTTTAAAAGGGCAGGTAGATGCTCTCTGTGGCCACAAAGGGCTAAGCACAAGTGATGCTTGGAATATATGGGAGCAAAGTTTCCCCTGGGGTTCTCTATGCTCTTTCCCTTCCCCCAGGACAACAGGGATCCCTCCCCTCCAGACATCTCACCCTGACACTTTTTTCAGACTCTTCATCTTTCTAGGATTATTTTTTCCTTGTCCCAATCAGCACCTTGCATGGTGCCTCACAAGTAAACACCAGACAGGGGATGAGGATGTGGGATTAGGCAGATGGGAAGTCCTGGGTTCAAAACCTGCCTTAGAGATTTACTAGCGGCCTCCTGGCAAGTCTCCAGTGTATACAATCAAAGAAGGAGGTGGATGTAGAGACTCTTGATGAATCAACAATCTTCCACTCTGCTCTCTTCTATGTCAGACACTGGGTGGGAGAGGCAAAGAGAGAGGAAGTAGGGAGGGAGGGAAAAAGAAAGGGAGAAAGAAAGAACACCAGAAGGACAGGAGGAGGGAGAGAGAAGGAAAGGAAAGAAGGGAGGAAGGAGGGAGAGAGGGAGGAATGAAGGGGGAAGAAAAAAGGGGGACAAGGAGGAAGAGAGGGAGGAATGAAAGAAGGAAGGAGGAAAGGAGGAAGAGAGTGGGGGAGGGAGGAAGAAAAGAAAGGGGGAAAGAGGAAGAAAAAAGGGAGAAAGGGAAGGGGGAAAAGAAGGGGGGAAGGAGGGAGAGAGGAAGGGGTCTGTCTTGCCCTCAGAAAGACTACATTCTATGGAAAAGTTTGGGAACTGATCTGACAGGGAGCCTGCTTCTTCACGGGAGGCTTAAAACACTGGGAGGAGAGGCTGAGGAGGCCCCTCTTTGGTCCAAGAACAGCCAGCCCCAGACTCCCCGGAGCTGAGGGCAGGGGATCAGAGGAGGTCCCAGACTGCTCCAGGAGCCCAGCAGCTTCCCCAGCCTCCAGGGTCCACGACCCCATGCAGGACTCCCCAGAAGCTGCCCTCTCCCATTGAGGAGGAGGAAAGTCAAAGCCAGGGCTGAGCTGGGGAGGGAGAATGACCCCAAGCCCAAGGCCAGGAAGCTTGCTCCGGAGCAGAGCAGACTGTTTGCCTTCTGCCGGTCCCTCAGGGCGCTGGATCAAAGGTTCTCTCCCACCCTGGAGCACGGGCTCTGTCCCCACTGCTGAGGGGCCCATAGGTCCCCAATGGAAGGCCTTTATCTGCTGGCTTCATGGGAAAGTGAGCCTGCCTCCCACTAGGGTTGCCTCCCAGACTGCAGGAAGCCTCCAGCTACATTTCACAAAGTCTTGGGGGGGGTGGGGGAGGATGGCAGGGACAGGGGGGACCAGAAGAGCCGACTCAGTGGGCTTCTGGGTGGCCCCTCTCCCGGGCCAGCCCCTGCCTTCTGCCAGCAGGGAGCCACCCCGCTTCTCCCGGCCCAGCCTCTGAGGAGTGGGTCCAAGCCTGGGAATATGCGGACCGGTCAGCGCGTGGGCCCACTGGGGACAGGAGCATCTGGAGGATGGGAAAACGTGGGGGCCCTTATCGGAAACAGGCCTGTGTAAACAAATGGCTGAGTCACTGACCCCGGGCTGGGGGTGGGAACAGGCAGGCAGAGCCCAGAGGCTTCACACCAGGGAGCTCACCTTCCAGCAGGGAAGCAGACCAGAGGCAGCTGAGGCTGCTCCAATAAAAGAAACCCCCGGACCCTCACAGTGGGAGGGGGAGGCCCTCTAGGGCAATCTCTAGCTTAAGAGGAATCCTGGAGGTAAACCTTTCTCACAGATGGTCACCTGGCCTTTGCTTGAACACCTCCAGTGACGGGCAACTCACTACCTGTAGAGGAGGCAGCCCCTGTTGCTTCACTTTGTGGGGAGGATCGAAAGAGATATATATAAAAAATAGATTTAAAAAAAGCCCTTAAAGTGCTATGTAAATGCTAGCTCTTATTGTTAATTATTATTGTTAATATTTATCATTATTATTACATCATTGCATAATTATTATTAATCGTTACATCAATTCTTCCTGACATCAGACTCATCCTCCCCCTGTGTAAGTTGCTCATTCTGCCTTCTGGGGCCAAGGGAAGCAAGTCTGATCCTCTTCCTCCCCCATGCAGAAAGACAGCTTTCGGGTCCCCCCCACCTCCAGCCTTCTCTGCTCTGGGATCAAAATCCCTACTCCCCGGCTTCCTGAGGGCCTCCTCCAGGCCACTGCCAGCTTTCTAAGGTGCTTCCTAAAACGTGGGGTCCAGAAACGAGGCGGGGATCCAGAAGGGGTCTGAGCAGGGCAGAGCATCCCCCCCCAGTCTGAGGCTGAAAAGGAGCATTCTTCTGAGGTTCTGAGGAGGGGGGTGCAAAAACTGGGCCAGATCTTCTCCCCAAAGGATGAAAGGCCCCCATTCTGGAAGAAGGAGGCCTGGAATTAAAGGCCAGAAAGGATCCACCTGGAACAGCAGGGGGAATGCCCTCAGACAAGAGATGGAGGCCAGAATCAGTGGATGGAAGAGTCTATGGCAGGGAGGAAGGAGAAGAAAGGTGGGGGTAGGGGAAGCAGATTTTCCATTTGATCCTGAAGGTGATGGGAGCCAGTGGAGTCCTTGCACATAGTAGGGACTTTAATAAGTGCTTGTTGATTGATTTCCTGATTCCCTGTAGTCCTTCCTGCTCAGAGTAGGGCTGGATTTCCTGGGATCTCAGGCCTGTCTCCTGACCACACACAGCCTGGCTCCCTGGGTAGACTGTAAGCTCCCTGAGGGCAGGGCCCATGCCTTCTCTCTTGTCTACCCCCAGAGCACAGATCCCGGTGCTGGCGGCCCAGTAGGCACTCTAAACCAGACAGGCAGAGCAGCTAACAAGACATGTCTCTTTTTATTCCTTTTTTTTTTTTTTTTTCCTTTCTCCTGCACTGGAAGCAAAATTTCTTCCTGCTCCTCCCGCAGAGTAGAGAGACAGGAAGATCTTTGCAGGAAAAGCCATCACCTCTCTAAAAAGTCTCACCTCCCTAAGGAATAAATAATGACAACTCACAGCCAGACACCTTTCAGGTGAGGAGGAAGGAAACACCACAGCCCTCCCATTTAACAGGTAGAGAAACTGAGGCTTAAAGCAGGATTTAGGGCCAGAAAGGACCTGGGAGGTCAGCACCCCAATCCTACACAGCAGGAGCCTGAATCCTGGAAAGGGGAAGTTTCTTGCTCATGGTCCCACGCGTGTTGGGATCCAGCCCCCCTTCTCACAGCCTTATAGCCCGGCTCCTTTCTGCTACAAAATGGTGTCGAAAGGCTCCTTTCTTAAAGGTCACCATCACTACCCAAGAGCCCCTTCTTCCCCTAGCAACAGCATCCTCCCTTGGAAGCGCAGTCAGGCCAAGCAGAGGCAGTGGCCATGTGCAGCCCTGGTTCTGCATCTCCTCCCCCATCTCTGCCAACAGAAAGGGGGGAGGAAACCCCAGCTCCTTTCTCAGAGGAGCTCAGAAACAAGCTCGTTCAGACTGTAAATAACCATTATTTCTGTGCTGGCCTGAGGCGCTTCCCTTCCCAGAGTGATTTTTTTTTATTAAACTGGATAAAAGGGGCCCTTCTCTGCCTCATTTCTGACCCAGCCTGATGGGGCCGCCTTATGGAGCTTGTTAAAGACCGAGGTCTCCCACTGCCTCCAGGGCCACCTCCGTTGTCCCGATCTGTGTCTGGCCACTGGAGCCAGGTGGAGACCTTGCCCAGCCCCCTCCCAGGATGAAGGACAAACAACAATACCCAGACTGTGTGCTTCATCGCAGGCTACTTTCTGCTCCTCTCAGTACCAATGTCTGTGCTGGCTGGGCCGTCACTCATGCATTTATTCCTTCATTCACTTTAGGGACAGCTAGGCGCCATCCAGGGGACCTGAATTCAAATCTTGCCTAAGACGAGCTGGATGGCCCTGGGCAAGCCACCTAACCCCAAGTGCCTCAAAAATAGAATAAAATAAGCGGCGGTTAAGGATCTGTGCTAGTATTCTGTTGGGTGTGGAGGCAAAGGAGCAAGATCCTCGCCCTCAGAGGGCTTCCATTCTCCTGGGAGAGCTCACGTCCAAGCATATGGCGCAAGCCAGGAGTATCTGGGCCCGGGAGGAGCCCTGAAGGAGGACCAGGCTCCTGCCAGGCAGAGATCAGGAGGAGGTTCCTTCCAGAGCCTGGGGGATGCTTGGAGGAGCTGTTTGCAGCCTAATGGGAAGGGCCATAAGATGAAATAACTTCTGTTGTGCCTGTCTCAGTCTCCCTCAGTTACTGTCTCAGTCTCCCTCAGTTGCTGTCTCAGTCTCCCTCAGTTAGTCTCAGTCTCCCTCAGTTGCTGTCTCAGTCTCCCTCAGTTGCTGTCTCAGTTTCCCTCAGTTGCTGTCTCAGTCTCCCTCAGTTGCTGTCTCAGTCTCCCTCAGTTGCTGTCTCAGTCTCCCTCAGTTGCTGTCTCAGTTTCCCTCAGTTAGTCTCAGTCTCCCTCAGTTACTGTCTCAGTCTCCCTCAGTTACTGTCTCAGTCTCCCTCAGTTGCTGTCTCAGTCTCCCTCAGTTGCTGTCTCAGTCTCCCTCAGTTGCTGTCTCAGTTTCCCTCAGTTAGTCTCAGTCTCCCTCAGTTGCTGTCTCAGTCTCCCTCAGTTACTGTCTCAGTCTCCCTCAGTTACTGTCTCAGTCTCCCTCAGTTGCTGTCTCAGTCTCCCTCAGTTACTGTCTCAGTCTCCCTCAGTTTCTGTCTCAGTCTCCCTCAGTTGCTGTCTCAGTCTCCCTCAGTTACTGTCTCAGTCTCCCTCAGTTACTGTCTCAGTCTCCCTCAGTTACTGTCTCAGTTTCTCTTAGTTGCTCTCTCAGTCTCCCTCAGTTGCTGTCTCAGTTTCCCTCAGTTGCTGTCTCAGTTTCCCTTAATTGCTGTTTCAGTCTCCCTTAATTGCTCTGTCCCAGAATCCCCACTTCCTGACTTTCAGAAATAATTGGACTCACATTCCAAAGGAATTATAGAACCTCCAGATGGTCAGCCTTGACCTACCTCTTATCTATATGACCCAGACTTACTGTCTCAGCTTCTCCAGCAGCCTCCACCCCCTTATCTGTAGTCTTCTTTCTCAAGGCTTCTTACTCCTACCTGTCAGAACTGAATTTATGGTTTCCTTGGACGCCAGATGTGCTCAGCTGTTCCCATGAGTTCTTTGTTTCCCCTGGGCCATGGAGATTATAAAACTAATGTTCCCCATCAATGAAGTGCCGAGTACTTTGTATTCAGTCGGCTGACTGCGTGTCAGTCTCTGGGCTGGACTGCGTGTTTTGAGACATGAGTCCCACCAGTCCTGATCCATAGCTATGGATTCTGAACTCTCAATTAACATCAATAAAGTATTACCTGATTTCCACTGTGTGATACCGCCTTAGTTTCTCCCTGAGTATTACACTTCAAGCCAAGAGGCTTGTGTTTTATATCAGAGAATATCAATAGGGAGCTATTGGAGGCTTATGAGTGAGGGAGTGACTGCTTTGGGAAGGTACAAGGGCTAGATGGGAAATGGGGGAGGATGGGGTCCCGCCACATGCAGCCAACCTAACTTGCCACCTGCGCCGGCACCGGGAGCTGCCCCACAGCCTCATGGCTACAGAGCTGGAAGGAGCCGTAGATGGCCTTTCCCTCCCTTTGCATAAGAGCAAACCGAGACATGGAGTGGTCAGAAAAGCATCCGGGTCGGAGCCCGCAAGGCCAGCCTTTGCAAACTGAGGCCGAGGGACTTCCTGCCTCCGAGTCCCGGCTCTGCCCAACTGAGAGTGTTACCCAAAGCCACCTGGGTACCCAGGGATGGGGCAAGATCTGAACTTTGGTCCCCTGCCTTCCTGGGGACCGCCGCCAGTTCTCCCTGGTAGCTCTGGGTTGGGGGGGACCAGGAAGCCCCTCAAGCCCCCACCATAAGGGGTGGATCCTTTCCTTACCCATGGGGCAGCATGAACTCTGGCGTGGGCAGGGAGGGGGAGGGGGCCCAGGGACTGTGCCCAGCGGGTTCCAGAGCAAGGAGAGGTGGATGATGAGGGAACAGCGTATTCCCTGGACTCTCCAGGGTGTCTCTGTGCTTGGCCGGAGGAGGGGGGACCATGCCGTTCTGAGGGGCTGCTAGAACCCAGGACTCCATTGGCGCTTCCCAGAGCTCACTGATGGGGCCATTTTGGGAGCTGCACCTCCAGAGCGGTCCGAGGCACAGAGTCCCCCAGGGACTTCAAAAGGGACCCCCAGGGACCCCCAGGACTTCAAAAGAAACCCAGAGGGATTCAGAGTGCCCACTTCAAGGCCTGGGGTCAGCCGGCGATTCGGAGCCAGGGATTTCTTTTAATATCAACTCCCAGGCAGTTCACATTTTTTAAAGTTTAAATATAAAAACATTTCCCCCAGCAGTCTGTGCGCTCCTCTCTGCCAAACATAACAGAGCTTCCCTGTCCCTGCCCCCTGCCTCCTCTCCCCTCCCCCATCTGCATCTGCCACAGAGACATAATGATTTATGGCTTATTTCCCTTGGGGGCCTGGACAGCAGGGAAGGGGGAGGGGAGGGGGGCGGAAGCTCAGGTGGCCCCATCACCTCCGGGACCCAGTTTCCATAACAATATTCAGAAAATAAGGCTGGGGGAGCGAGGACTCCAAATTTCCTAGGCTAATTGGTGACATCGATGTCATTCCAGAACATCCTCTTCCTCTCTCAGCTCCCCCCTCCCCCCCCAAAAAAAGCCAGCAGAGAGAACAGATGGCAGTCACCCACCTCCTTACTCAGGAGACTGCAATGTTCTATCTAGCAGGACCCTCAAGCTGGGGCCCGGGGGCCACACACCCTCTGTTCTAAGGGAGGGGGCGGTGGACAGACAGGGACACCCCCAGAGAACCCAGACCTTCCCACCCACCCCAGGAACCGTCTGGGTATGGGCGCGGGCTCCCCACTAGAGTGCCCTTACCCACCCAAGGGAAAAGGTTCCCAGAACCAAATGCAAGTGCTCCCTGCCTCCCTCCCTCCCTCCTGGTTTTTGTCTTTGTCGGTCTGTCTGTCTGTCTCTCTTTCAATCTCTCTATCCCTCCCTCTTTCTATTTGTGCTCTATTACTCTCTCTGCCCCCCTACATATACACTTTCTTTCCTCCCTCCATCTCTCTCTGTCTCTCTATCCCTCCCTCTTTCTGTTTGTGCCCTATTACTCTCTCTGCCCCCCATACTACACTCTCTACCTCTGTGTGTGTGTGTCTCTCTCCTCTCTCCATCTCTTTCAATCTCTCCATGCCTCTCTTTCTTTTTCTGTTCTTTATTTCTCTCTGCCCCCCATACATATATATGCATACATATATACACACTCGGTCTCTCTCCTCTCTCCATCTCTCTCTCTCTTTCAATCTCTCTACCCTTCCCTCTTTCTGTTTGTGTTCTTTCTATTGCTCTCTCTGCCCCCCATACATATACTCTCTACCTCTCTGTGTCTCTCTTTCCTCCCTCCATCTCTCTCAATCTCTATACCCTCCTTTTTCTTTTTTCTGTTCTTTCTCTATTTCTCTTTGCCCCCCATACATATACACTCTGTCTCTCTCTCCTCCCTCCACCTCTCTCTCTCTCTCTTCCCCCTCCCTCTTTCTTTTTCTGTTCTGTTTCTCTGCCCCCCCACAGACACTGTTTCTCCCCTCTCTCAATCTCTCTCCTTGTCTCTTTCTGTTTTCTCTCTCTGCCCCCTCCCCATGTGTACCTCCCCACACAGTCTCACACTATGTCTCTGTCCCTTCCTCCCTTCCCCCGACTCTGCTCCCTCCATAATGAAGTACCAGCTTTCGGTTGTCTTGGTAGCACTGGTTTCCCTGGCGACGGTGCCAAGGAACAAGGAGCAGCCTGGCACACTTGGGGCACCGTGGTGAGGGGCAGCAGGAGGGAGCAGGCAGGCAGGCTCCCTGTGTGTCCCATCCTTCTCCTCCCAACCAAACTCCTCTGGGCTCTGGGGGACGTGGGGGTCTGCTCCCTCTGCTTGCATCCCGGGCAAAGTCTCAGACAATGCAGGCGAGCACCAGATTCTAACCCAGGACCCTCGCCTTCTGCACACTCCCCATGACGCGCTCTCTCTTCCCTAAACAAGGGGGCACTGGAGGCCAGCCGGCTCCATCCATCACAACATGGCGCTAACGAGCTCTCCAACTCCTTTCCAGCAGAGAGCTGGGGGCTTCCTGTGCTTCCCCAGCCGGAGAGGTGACCCCTGACCCGGGCCATTCATTTTAGAGAGAAATAGACGTGGCGGGGCTGGGGGACCAGGTGAGGGGAGCAGATGGGTCGCTGTGATCTATCACACCGCCAAGGGGACAACGAGATGAGAAAGCGAATCTGTCCAGAGAGTGAGTGACAGCCAAGACACCAAGGACCAAAGCGAGCCCCCAAGAGACACAGGTGGGCATTGCGGTGCAGGAATGAGGGGACCCCCTCTGCCATGCCCAGGGTGGCCCCCTCGCCCCACCCAGGGGAGCCCAGAGGTTGTCTCCTAGATGTGGCAGGTCAGCCCGGCCTGAGGTACCAGAGACGTGGAAGGGGAAAAGCAACGGGGGTCTCTCTCCCTCAGCACCTTAGAGAGGAAGGGCTTTGAGGGCAGGGACTGGCTTCCTTTTCTTCATGTCCTTAGAGTTAAGCACTGTGCCCAGCATACAGGAGGCACTTAATAAATGCTGATTATATTCCAAGGAAGGGCCAAGAAACAGGAGGAAGAAGGGACTTTTGTGCAGAGCAAGACCCCCAGGGAGGGGGAAACAAGTGAATGCAGTCGGGAGAGAATGTCCTAGGGACCCCCCCTCTCCCCCCCCCTCAGCCCCCCAGCATCTGACCTGGATCTGCCCTTTGCCCATGATCTTGTCCACGATCTCATTGTTGTCCTTGTTGACCTTGGTCTTATCATAGCATTTCTCATAGCAGAGGATCCGCAGGGACTGAGAGCCCTCCAGCTCGATCTCAAACTCCTAGGGGGACCAAGAACCCAGTCACTGAGACCTCCCTTCCCCACCTGTGTGCCTTTAGGGGAAGGAGCCTCCCCGAGGTGGCTGCCTCCAAGGGAGGCTGGGGCAGAAGGGAGCCTCTGAGGCACGAGGGGGAGGTCCAGGTGGGAAGCTGGGTTAAGCAAGGGGTCAGAGAGCAGAGGGCATGGCTAGAGCAGGGGTCCCCCTGACCCACAGCACCCTGGCTCTGGTCAAACAACCGGGGAGCCTGTGCTTCTACATGCTGGCATGACCATGGGGTGTCTGTGTCTCTAGGGCTGGGTTCCCCACCTCTCTGGAGCTCTCTACAGTTGGGGTTCCCCACCTCTCTGGAGCTCTCTACAGTTGGGGTTCCCCATCTCTGGAGCTCTCTACCTCTGGGGTTCCCCACCTCTCTGGAGGTCTCTACTGCTGGGGTTCCCCATCTTTCCCCTTCACTCACCTCATTCCACTGGGGCTCTGTCGTGTCCCGAAATACCCTAGTTTTTGCTTTGCTGACAAAATAGCCGAATGAATCCACCTCTAATGTACAGTACAAATCTGGGGAAGAAAGGGAAAGCAGAGGGACATGAGGCTTTTGGGGAGCAGGAATGGGGGCTCAGAGATAGAGAGGTAGTGATGAATAGATGATGGAAGGAAGTACCGGGGACCAGGAAACCAGAGTGGAATCTTGCGTGGAAATAACTTCTCTGACCCTCAGGCTCTTCGTCGGTAAAATGAAAGGGCTGGGCTACAAGAAGACATGAAAGAGTCCAGGATTTGGGAATGAGACAGACTTCTGTTTGAATCTCTTCCTCCTGGCTAAGTATCTCAGTGATGGTGGGCTAGTCATTTTTCCTCTGAGCTTCAGTGACTTCTGTTAATAAAACAGGGGATACAACTGAATCTTTTTTCCCTCCTGTGGGGAAATTGGGGTTAAGTGACTTGCCCAGGGTCACACAGCCAAGAAGTGTTAAGCATCTGAGTCAGGTTCTCCTGACTTCAGGGCTGGGACTCTATCCTAGCTGCCCCTGGACCGAATCATTTTGAAGCCCTTGCATTTCTCATCCTATAAAAATGAAGATGACAACCCGAAACCCAACCCCCTCACAGGGCTCCTCTGAGGATACGTCCTATACACGTCTCCCCCGTTTTGAGGGGCAGTGCCTGGAGAGCAAGAACTGTTTCCTTTTTCTTTTCCCAGGAAAATAATCTTTATGGACATTTTGAGCTTTTCTATCTCCATATCCTACACTTTCCTCTCCCAGTGAACCATTCTCAACGTCAAAGAAAGAAAAAGAGGAAGAAAAGAATAAAAATTCAACCGAACTAAGTGAGATATCAACAGCCCGTTCCACACCTGTGAACCCCTACCCTCTGCAAAGGAGTAGGGGAAAAAATCTCTATGAAGTTAAGCTTCTTTTTTTAAACTTTTTTCTTCTTCTGTCGGTTTTCCCGGCACTTAAACCAGTGTTTATCCAATATGAATAGTTTTATTAGTTTATTTGTTAAATGAACTTGTTACGGAAAAGCATTGTATAACCCTAAATAAAGTAATAGACTTTATTTTAAATATTTTATTTATTAAATATTTTAAATAATATACAGACAAGATGACTAGAGCCCCTTCCACAGAGACAGAGACAGAAGCTCAGAGAGATAGCTAGTCTAATTCCTACCCCCTCCCCAATTTTGAAAGTCAGATAAGTGACTTTCAACATACTATCCATCAGTCACTTCCAACAAGAAGGTAAAGTGACCAGCAGAGTTGGGAAATGATCAAGTTTGAGTGTTTCCATGTTTGATGCTCTTTCCCAATACATTCAGCTTTCCCCATGTCCCATTAGTGGGCGGCTTCTTATGCCCCATATTGGGGTTGGATCCGCCAAGGGAAACAGCCAAGGAGGATGCATGGGCAAAGTTCACCCTACCAGGGGGTTCCAGATGGTGGGGGCAGCTGGCTTCCAGCTGGGGATTCATCTCTCCCTGGGGTCTTCCCATAGGTAGCTCCCCCAGGCACTTTGCACTGATCATCAGGGGGCATGATGGTGAATGGGGGCCATTGCTCTGAAGCGAGAGGCCAGTGGTCTGGAGATAAACCTAAGTATCCCTGCTCTGTTCAGATGCCATGAATCACGTTGCTCCCATGAGCATCAAAGCTGAGCTCTGGGGCTGCTTTCCATCAGGAGGGATTTAACATGGCAGAAGGGGGATAGGGGAGGGAGAAGCTGCTCCCCCCCCTCCCAGCCCCTCGGCCTCCAGCCAAGACTGACTTTTATAGACCATAAGTCCTGAGGGCTCAAATCATGTTTGGGAGGGGGAAGGGGAGAAAAGAAAATGAATAATTCAGATGAAACCAGAAATCCCCAAGTCATCCAGAGCTCTGGAAGCCTGCAAAACCAGGGAATATTTCAGCCAGAAGGGGGAGGAGGAGGCTCCAGTGTCTCCTGCCTGTCTTGGAGCACAGACCCTTACTTTTATTTTTATTTTATTTATTTATTTTTTACTGAGGCAATTGGGGTTAAGTAACTTGCCCAGGGTCACGCAAGCTAGGAAGTGTTAAGTGTTTGAGGCCAGATTTGAACTCGGGTCCTCCTGACTTCAGGGCTGGTGCTCTCTACGGACCCCTATTTTTAGCAAAGAAAATTGGGTCTGAACGGGCCATTTTGGAGCAGAAGATGTTCTTGGAACCTCACCAGTCAGACATAGCCTGAAAGCATGGGCCAAGTTCAAAAATAACCAAGGGAGACTAAATTAAACATCCCAGTGGGACAGGAGGCAGGAGAGGATACTAATAGAAACAGGAAGGACCCTTTGAGATCACAGGCCCATTGCCAGGTCCAGAAGGGACCTTAAACATCACCGAGCCCGTTGCCCTCATTTGAAAAACTTGTCTACCTCTCCGTTATTAAAGGGAGCAGAAGGAAACAAAAGGATTGGAACAGCGATACTAACACTAATAATGGGACCCGGGGGCAGGATCAGGGAGCTAGGATATGATGTGCAAATAAATAGGACCCACTGGGAGATCCAGTTTAGCTGGAGAGATTTCAGAGCCACAAAATGCAACAACCAAAAGGGGGGGAAAGCCCAGAAAAAGGAAAGAATTCCCCCTAAAGTCACACTGGCAAAGCCAGGCTTCCAAACTCTGCTCTTGGAATTGTCGTAATAATAATAATAATCATTGTTTAATTATCATTTTAGCATTATGTTTTCTCGTTTGATCTAGATCCTCCCAACAAACCTGGGATATTCTTCCCATTTTGCAGATGAGAAAGCCAAGGCTGAGAAAGTGAATTGCTTAATGTTACCCAGCCAATAAATGCCTGAAAACATTAATACTTGGGGTTTTTTGGTCTCCAAGGCCACAGCTCCATTCCTTTCCAATCCTAGCTGCCCCAGCATGCTAGTTTCATTCCTCACACTTCCACAAGAAAAGATAGAGTGAAAAGCCCCAGCTCTAGATTCAGGAAACCTGGGTTTGAGTACTTTCTCTGATGATTAATACTTGTATGACCTTATGCAAATCAGCTTCATTTCCATCTCAGTCAGTCTTAATCAAGGACTCTCTCTGCTTTTTCTGTATCAAGACCCTCTCCACTGACTCTGTGGTGAAGCTGCTAGGGAACCCCCTTCTCAGAATCAGTTTTTTAAATGCATGAAATGCAAAGGAAATCCATTCTATTGAAATATCGCTATCAAAATATTAAAAATTTCAAGTTCACAGGTTCCCTGATCTATGGACCCTTTGGAGATGTGTGGATCCCAGGTTAAGAATTCCTAATCTCAACCCCGATTAGCTCTCTCACCTATCAAATTGGTTAAGATGACAAGAAAAGATAATGATGAACGTTGGAGGGAATGTGGAAAAACTGGGACACTGATACATTGTTGGTGGAAATGTGAACGGATCCAATCATTTTGGAGAGCAATTTGGAGCTATGCTCAAAAAGTTATCAAACTGTGCATACCCTTTGACCCAGCAGTGTTTCTATTGGGCTTATATCCCAAAGAGATTTTAAAGGAGGGAAAGGGCCCCACATGGGCGGGAATGTTTGTGGCAGCCCTTTTTGTAGTGGCTAGAAACTGGAAACTGAAGGGATGCCCATCAATTGGAGAGTGGCTGAATAAATTATGGTATATGAACGTCATGGAATATTATTGTTCTGTAAGAAACGACCAGCAGGACGATTTCAGAGAGGCCTGGAGAGACTTGCATGAACTGATGCTGAGTACTATATGATGATCAATTCTGATGGACATGGCTCTCTGCAACAATGAAATGTCTCAAACCAGCTCTAATTGTTGAGTGAAAAAAGCCATATATATCCAGAGAGAGGGATGTGAAATGTGGGCCACAACATAACATTTTCATGCTCTCGATTGATGTTTGCTTGCATTTCCCTTCTCACATTTTTTTTTCCTGTACAGCAAGATAACTGTATAAATACGTATACACATATTCGATCTGTCAAATATTTTAACATAATTAACATGTATTAGACTTCCTGCCATCTAGACGAGGGGGTGGGGGGTAGAAGGGAAAAATTTGTAACAGAAAGCTTTGCAAGAGTCAGTGTTGAAAAATTACCTATGCATATGTTTTGCAAATAAAAAGCTTTAATAAAAAATAATAATAAAAAAAGAAATTATGAAGTCCTTGACAGCAGATTTTATTTCAGGTTTGTCTTAATTCTATGTTTGTAACATTATTGGTGTTTAATAAATGATTAATATGTTAAAAAAAAGAATTCCATAATTGTCCAAAAAAGAAGTTATGAGAACCTTAACCAAGGTGGTAACCCTACGAGTGAAGAAGCAGCATGTAAGTACTGTTGTAAAGCAGAGGAGTCCAAAATGCTGCAATATTCCTGAATGTTGCCTGAAGCAAATTAAAATGTAATTAGGAAATATTTATTTATTTATTTATTTATTTTTATTTATTTATTTTTTAATAAAGCTTTTTATTTGCAAAACATGAGTGACCTTTCAACATTGACCTTTGCAAAAAAAACTTTTTTTTCCCCAAGCTTTTCCTTTCCCTCCCCCCGCCCCGCACCCCTAGATGACAGGTAATCTAATACATGCTAGATAGGATAAATTATATGACAAGTACAATACATGTATACATATCTATACAGTTATCTTACTGCCCAAGAAACATCAGATCTAGAAAGAGAAGAAGAAAAAAAAAAAAAAAACAACCTAAGAAGGAAAACAGAATGCATGGAAATATTCACAGAAAGCGTTAAAATGCTGTGTTGTGGTTCACTCTCAGTTCCCACAGGCCTCTCTCTGGATGTATATGACTATCTTCATCGCAGCACAACTGGTTT
>JAJPUD010012428.1:20327-49367 GCA_023553655.1 Myrmecobius fasciatus | reverse complement strand
GGTTTTAAAAATAAGTGACTACATCATATGTTGGTACCTTCAGAACCAACCAGTGGCACATGGGCTCTGACCTCTCCGCACTGGGACCCATCCCTCCTCCCTCTTTCTCAGTTGCTCTCTTGATGCAGTTGCTGGCATCATGCTGGTTGATACTCCAGTTTCCTCCTTAGGTTTATGTGCTCTGTCCTATTCTTAGATTTTTGTGCCTGCCTTCCCCTCTGATGAACAAGAGCCTCCATGTCTGGGCTTTGGGCATTTGTCCTGACTTCCCCCCATGCTTGGAAAATTCTTCACTGACCATTCTGTCTGACCTCCCTGGCTTCTTTAAACTCCTAACTGAAATCCCATCTCTCACAGGAAGGCCTTCCCAAGCCCTCCTGATCCTAGGCCCTGCCTGTCTCCTGAATGCTTCCAATTTATTCCCCAATCCTATTTTTGTTCATACAAAGTTGTCTGCACACTTTTTCCCAATTAGATTTTATGCTCCTTGAGGGCAGGAATTATCTTTTGCCTTTCTTTGTATTCCTAGAACTTGGCAAAATCCCTGGCACACAATACTTCCTTAGAAAATGTTTTGTTTTGTTTTTCCTGACTGAAACAACACGCAACCTGTCATGCACAATTAAGATATATGCAAGATAAATTGGAAGTAATTCCAAAGCAATAGGATTATTGGGAGCTCCCTTGGAAAGCTGAAAAAGGAAAAGAACAGGGACCTTACCTGATGAAGTTCCTCATAGGTTAGGAACAAAAACTTCTCTGAATTTTTTCTCATGGGTAGCCATCCTTTGATGTGGTCAAACCAGGATGCACGTGATGCTGGATATAAATGGGGAAGGAGAGATGGGAGCCCAGGTTATTTCTGTTTCAAACTTATAAAGTGCTTACTCTGCCCTAGATGCTGATCAGAATGAGAGTCATGGACAAAGAAGTAAACTCTTATTGTACAGTGTGTGTGTGAGAAGGGGGCTTAGGGGCAATGGTGGGGGTGAGAGATAGAGAGGGAGCTTCATTCCTAGACACAAAAGAATCATCCAAGAGAAGGCTAGCTAGGAAAGCACATGTTCAACTAAGAACTTGGTTCAGGTGCTGGCCTTAGCTTGAGAGATCTCAGCAAGAGGAAAGGTTAGAATGGCCCCCTGGAGTAAATGACATTTAAATTTCACTGTGGGGGAAGTAGGGGAACTTCAATGATTTACATTTCAGGGCTGGTCTCTGGAGACTGTGCTTTTCAGAAAGAGCACCGGTCTTAGCTTCAAAAGGTCTGGGTTCCATTGAGTGTCATTTCTGCCAATTTCTTGATCATATAAGCTTTAAAAAAAATCACTTTTGGAGAATTCACTTCTGACATTCTTCTCTAAGGTGGGGGAGACAGTCATGGCCCTATCTACACTGCTGAGCTGTTGGAAGGAATGAGCCTCCCAGAAAATGGAAGGACAGCAATAAAATAGGGATTTTCATTATGATGTCAAAAGCTGCGGGATAAATATAGAAAAAAGTGAGAAGGATGGGAAGTAGGATGCAGTTCCATTGTTCCTTCTTCACTCACCATTTTCTTGCAGGAAATCCTCAAGGAAATGCTCAAAAGTTATATATGATGGGTAAAATGGCATCTTATTTCTAAAATTGAATGCAGATACAAGGACATCCTTTGGATCTCTGGCAACATACAGAATCTGAAAGAGAAATTGGAACTTTGGGTGGCTGGCACATGCCCTTTCCTTCCTCATGACACATCTCTAATAGAATGAAGGTTTGACCCATTTTTTGGAACTGCTTTCTCCATCCATTTCTTCTATGCCTTGTCTTTACTACTGTGCTTGCATGTAGTAGGTGCTTAATAAATATTTCTTGGCTGGCTGACTAAATTATCTCTGGCAATTGCTGCTACTGGGTAAACTGTTTCTACTATTTCCCCACTTGTATGTAATTACTCAATAAAGTGAATTACTCATGTTGGTAGCTTCGTATACTTTTCCTATGATCATGGGAACACCTACTCACTCTTTGGATTCGATTGCTTTCCCCTAACTGCTCTCGTAATGTCAAGTCCTGTTCTCATAGAAAAACCACCCCAGAATTAGAGTTACACTTAGATTTTGTCATAATTGTATGCATGATTCTTTTGTGGGGAAAATTTCTTCATTTATGACTTGAGTTTTTGAGTCTCTACCAATGACTTTCCACTAATACAAAGCATCTATTCACAATAATTACACTATTAGGTATGAAATATAGTCATTTACTTAAGCAATAAAAAAGGGAGAAAGAAAGGGAATAAGCATTTATTAGACAGTGACTTAGAATAAAGCAACAACAATATCCTGGCCGAGGATGGCATTCAAATCAGGAACAGATAATAATGTGTATGGCTGGAGTCTTGTAACTCAAATTTAAATAGTTTTCAAGTGCGAAGTGTGGGAAAGGGCATGAGGTAGTAAACAATAGAAGGAATGTCTATTCTGGAGGAAAATTCTGCATAAAGACATCCTGAAGACACAAAGGTAGGCAATTCTAGGGGCAGATAGATTGCTTATCTGATGTTTCATTTGATTGACTAAAGGGATAATGTTCAGAAGAAGCAGATGAAGATACCCTAGCAATATATTAATTAGAGTATTTAGAGTGAAGACAATGCAAACGAGGACAGATCACAGATAATGTACTGAAACTCCAAATGGGCCTAGATGACATAATCAGTGAAAATGGAGGGAAAAGGCAAGTGAAGGAGGGAGTCAGGACACTCTACTATCTTCAATTTGCCTCAGAAACTTGTTCAGAGGTCTTCCAGTGAGTGTAGTTTTCTATGCAGTAGAAATGTTAGCACCTCTTCAGATCTCTCAGAGTTTCAGTATTCTCCTGGAAGAGTGATTAAATATATGTGACAGCCTTGATGTTCTCCTTTTTCTAGCTTCAGCCTGAAACCATATATATTAATTACCTCCCCCTCTTCAGACTTTTTCTTTGATTCCTTCTTCTCTTACTTTAACTTAAGATGTTCTTCAGAGAGCTCTAGCATTGCAGAATAAGAGAGGCAGAAAGGAAGAGAAGCAGCCGTCCAGTCAAACCCATACATTATTGAAATAATTGTTCTTTTAGTGCCATCTGCTCTGAATGCTGCCTCCTTCTCTTCCTCCTGCTCCTCCTCTTCCCTCTTCCTTTCCTGCTTCCAGTTCTCTGATTTACAGCCTGCACACAAATAAGGTTCAAGTACATGATGCACCTATCCAAAACCACTTGAAAGGTATTAAAGTGAAGTTCTCAAGCTGGCCCAGATAAGTCTAATGTTACAATTTCACTTTGAACCATGGAATCCCAAAGGAATTGTTGATGAATAAAATATTAGTGGCGGGACCCTGATCTTTCAGATCTCTTTTTGTCTGATGAACCAGAAATTAGGGGTTGCCCAGAGTGCTGAATAGATTGGGAAACAAAGATCACTTTAATGACCATTAAGAGCTAATCAACAAAAAGTTATCAAATTGTGCATACTCTTTGACCTAGCAGTGTTTCTACTGGGCTTATATCCCAAAGAGATCTTAAAAGTGGGAAAAGGACCCACATGTGCAAAAATGCTTGTGGCAGCCCTTTTTGTAGCTGCAAGAAACTGGAAGTTGAGTGGATGCCCATCAATTGGAGAATGGCTGAATAAACTATGGGATATGAATGTTATGGAATATTATTGTTCCATAAGAAACGACCAGCAGGATTATTTTAGAGAGGCCTGGAGAGACCTACGTGAACTGATGCTGAGTGAAATGAGCAGAACCAGGAAGTCATTATACACAGCAACAACAAGACTATACAATGATCAATTCTGATGGACATGGCTCTCTTCAACAATGAGATGATTCAAACCAGTTCCAATGGTTCAGTGATGAAGAAATCCATCTACATCCAGAGAGAGGCCTGTGGGATATGAGTGTAGGCCACAACATAGCATTCTCACTCTTTCTAATGTTGTTTGCTTTCATTTTGCTTTCTTTTTCAGTTTTTTCTTCCATCTCGATCTGATTTTTCTTTTGCAGCAAGATAACTGTATGAATATGTACACATATATTGGATTTCATATATATTTTAACATATTTAACATGTATTGTACTCCCTGCCATCTAGGGGAGAGGGTGGGGGAAGGAGGGGATAATTTGGAACAGAAGGTTTTGCAAGGGTCAATGTTGAAAAATTACCCATGCATATGTTTAGTGAATAAAAAGCTTTAATAATTTAAAAAAAAGAGCTGAGCCAACACAACAAAACCAACAATTCCACCTAAATTAATCTACTCAGTGCCATAGCAACCATTATTTAATAGATCTCAAAAAATAACAAAATTCAGTTGGGAGAATGAAAGGATGGAATCAATGGGAAAAAAAATGAAGGTAGATGGCCTAGTCATACCTGATCTCAAATCTCATTATGAAGTGATAATTACCAAAACAATTTGGTCCTCACTAAAAAATAAACCGGTGAATCAGTAGAATAGATTAGATACACAAGACATTGTAGTAAATGACCATAGTAATCTAATGTTTAATAAACACAAAGATCTAAGTTTTTTGGACATAAATTCATTATTTGCTAAAATTTTCTGGGAAGACTGGAAAACAATATGGCAGAAACTAGTCATAGAACAGCATTTCACACTGTATATTAAGAGGTCAAAACAAAATTTATACAAAAATGGAGATACCATGAGCAAATTAGAAGATCATGGAATAATTTGCCTGTCAAATCTATGGAGAACAGAAGAATTTAACATGAAACAAGATATAGAGAGCATTGCAAAAGGTAAAATGCATAATTTTGATGCTATAAAAATGAAAGTTTTTTTGCACAAACAAAACCAATGCAACCAAAATTAGGAGAAAAACATAAAACTAGGATAAAAATTTATAGCATCTATGATAAATATCTCATTTGTCAAATATATAGATAAAAGATTTATAATACTAGTAATTCCTCAGTTGATAAATGGTCAAAGGATATGAACAGGCAATTTTTAGACAAAGAAATCAAAGCTATCTGTATTCATATAAACTGTTTCAAATCACTACTGATTATAAAAATGCAAATCAAAACATCTCTGAGGTACCACCTGACACTTATCAAATTGTTCAATAAGACAAAAAAGTAGGAAAATAATAAATCTTGGAGGGGATGTGGGAAAACTAGGACATTAATGTGTTGTTAGTTGAGTTGTGAACTGATCCAACTATTCTGGAGAGCAATTTGGAACTATGCAAAAACTTTGCATACTTTGATCTGATAGTGACACTATTAGGCTTGTATCCAATAGAGATAAAAAAAAGGGAAAAGAACCTATTTGCATAAAATTATTTATAACAGCTCTTTTTGTGGTGGCTAAGAATTGGTAAGGATATGGCCATGAATTGGGGAATGGCTGAACAGAATGTTACATCTGATTGTAATGGCATATTATGTGGTATGAGACAGGGCAAGCAGAATAATTTTAGAAAACTAGGAAAATTTACATGAACTGGTAGAAATTGAAGTGGGTAGAACCAAGAGAACATTGTATATAGTAATAAGAATATAGTATGATGAAGAACTGACATTTCTTCTCAGCAATATAATGATCCAACACAATTATGAAGGACTCATGATAAAGACTATCCACCTCTAGAGAAAGTACTGATGTTTTTTAAAAGCAGCCTAAAACATGCTATTCCTCCATTCCTTCATTCCTTCATTCTTTCCTTCATTTCATTTTTCTTTCTTTTTTTCTTTCATTTTCTTCCTTCCTTCTTTTTTTCTTCTTCCTTCTTTTTTGTTTCTTTTTTTCTTCCTTCTATCATGTGTCTTATTACACTAAATAAATAGCAAGGAAATGTTTTATATGATTATACATATGACCTATACCAGATTGCTTACCATCTCAAGGAGGCATAAGAAGAGGGAGAGGAGGGATAACATTTAAAACTCAAAATGTTCATTGAAAACAACAAATGTTTAAAAACTATTTTAACATGTAGTTTACACATGTTAAGGGAAAATAAAATATTATTTTAAAAATAGAAACAGAAGAGATATGAAACAGCTTGAATTGGGGAAAAAAACTATTTCCCAATTTTTTTCCCCATTTTTTCCCTCCTGAACTGACTCAGAATAAAACCTTGTATTTTGATGCAGCAGATTTCAAAAATGAACAGTTTAAATGATTCTATTTAAAATCTCTTTTGTTGTATTAGTACTGTCCATGTTTTCATAGCAGAGATACTGAGGTGGTGTGCCATTTTTTTCCTCCAATTGTCACCTTTTGTTAGAACTCTACCCTGTGATCTGTCCATCTTGAGTAATCCTCCAAAACATAGGTCATAATTTCATTAAGTTACAGAATCCCCTCCTCCACAAGGAGGTTAGAAGGTGTTCAATATGCTACTGGGAAAGAATGGAGGACAACTAGAAGTATCTCTAGTACTAAGGGAATAGTTGGGCCAAACTTGAAGGGAAGCTGAGCTGTGAATGCATCTAGTGACAAAAAAAAGAACTGATACTATAAAGATGAATATTGTTCAAGAACTAGACTGTAAGAACTATGAACCAAGGTAAATTGGATGTGGTCAAATGGGAGATAGAAAGACTAAACATCAACATCTTAGGAGTCAGTGAACTTAAATGAAAGGGAATGGGTAAATCTGATTTACACAATCACTACACATACTATTGTGGATATCAAGTGATATTTATTCAAAACTAAGATAAACTGTTCAGGAACACAAGCAAATACTCTAACCACTGATGCTAAAGAGTCCAAAGGGAATCAATTCCATTAAGATCTACAACGTCTTCTAGAAATAATACAAAAAAAAAAAACCCACACTCATTAATTGGGTTGAAATGTTAAAGTAGGAAATTAAAAGATAATTGGAATAACAGAAATGATTGATTTAGGTATAGAAAACAAACCAGGGCAGAGACTAATAGTTTGTCAAAATAATTTACTAGTCATAGCAAATACTTCTTTTCAACAACCTAAACAGGACCTCTACACATGAATATCACCTGATGGTCAATATAGAAATCTCATTGTTGAGATATTGTGCATCAAAATGTGGAGAAGCTCTATATAGTCATAACTAAAGAGCCACATGTCTGTGGCTCAGATCCTGAGCTTCTTGTAGCACAATTCAGATTTAAATGGAAGAAAGAGAGGGAAACCATCAGACCCTATAGGTGTGAACTAATTTACATCATTTGTGAATATGAAATGGAGGTCGATTGATGGATTTAAAGGATGAGAGCTGGTATATAGACTACCTAAAGATCTTTGGACAAAAGTTTGAAATATTGTCTAGGAGACAGCAACAAAAAAAAAAATAGCTTTCCAGTATTCCAGAGAAAAAAGAAGGCTGAAAAAGCAAAATGGTTGTCTGCTGAAGTTTTACAAACAGGGAAGAAGGAAAATGGAAGGGGAAAAGGTAAATTAAATATATGCCCAAATGAATGCAGAATTTCAGAGAATAGTAAGGAGACACAAGAAGGTTTTCTTCAATGAGCAATGGAAAGAAATGGAAGAAAACAAAAGTGTGGGAAAGACAAGAGATCTCTTCCAGAAAATTAGAGATTTCAAGGGAAAGTTTGATGCAAAAATGGACAAGGTAAAAGACAAAAATGGTAGGGTTTAATAGAAGCAGAAGAAACTAAGAAAAGGTGGTGGGAATACACAGAAGAAGTCGACAAGAAATCTCTTACCATCACTGATAACCAGGATGGTGTGGCTACTGATCTAGAACTAGACATTCTAGAGAATGAAGTCAAGTGGGCCTTAGGAAGGCTAGGAAGCCTTACTAAAAAGAAAGCTAGTAGGAGGACTCTGGGAAGATTCAAGTTCTCCAGGCTTCCCCCACAAACAGAACAAATTTGTGCTTCAGGGTAAACATAGACTTGTGAAAAACAAAGACTTGTAGAAGAATAGTGGTCCTCTTGAAAAGAGAAGATGGAAAGAAAGACCCCAGGATGAGGTTTAACCTGTGTGAAATGCAAAAAGCTCCAGGCTAGCTCCACAGAAACAGCAAGTGAGGAACTGTGAGGCTAATTAAGTTTGGCTGGAGATTCAGTCCTAATCACAGGAACTTTCACCCCCAGACAGTGTGGGGAATTAGGGGTCTGAGTACAGGAAGACTAGGGAACATCTGCTGATTAGGAATGCCAGGCCTAGCTGTTTAGACATGATCCTGCACAAGAAGGAGCCAGCATAGTTACTGAGTAGTATAATTCTTTGAAATGTCTCTCTGCCCAGAGAGAATTTATAGAAGAACTCAAAAAAAAAAAAAAAAAGAATTTAAAAATCAAATGAGAAATATTGAGGAAAACAAAAAACAAAAAATCCAAGAAAAACAAGAATATTGTGGGGAAAAGTTAACCAACTAAGAAAGGAGATACAGAGTTTCAAAAAGGAAAATGACTCAAAATTAGAATTGGGCAAGGAGAAGCCAATGAAGCTATAAGAGATCAAGAAATAACAAAATAAAATATAATTAATGAAAAAAATAGAACAGAATGTGAAACATCTTATAAGAAAAACAGATCTGGAGAACAGATTAAGAAGAAAAAAATATGAGAATAATTGGACTACCTGAAAGCTGTGACCAAAAAAGGAATATTTACACAATGTTTCAAGAAATAATCAAAGAAAATTATCCTTGAGTGAGGGGATATGAGGGGAATATGAGGGGAAAGTAGAAATAGAGAAAGTCCACTTATCACCATCTCAAAGGGATTCTTTATGGAAAATACATAGGAATATTATTATTGCCAAATTTTGAAACCTCCAGATCAAAGAAAAAAATTTGCAAGAAACAAAATGAAACCATTCAAATATGTTGGAGCTACAATTAGAATTGCACACGACTTCTCAGTAGTTACAATAAAAGACCACCGGTATTGGAATAATATATACCAGCAATCAAAAGAACTAGGCCTTTGCCCAAAAATATCATATCCAGCAAAATTATCCATAATGTTGAATGAATTGATAATGCACATTCAACTATACATGAAAATGTATAGCTTATGTTTAAGATTGACATCAATAAGAGGCTAATCCAAAAGAAAGATTGTGGTAGAGGTGAGTATGATCTGATTCTAAAAAACAAAACCCTCTAGGTAAAGGTAAAATAGTTACTAGAACAATAAGAAATAATACAAATGAGGTGCAGAGAAACAATAGTCACAGAACATTAGAAGAGGAAGGAGGGTTCATAGTTCTGAACACTTACTCCCATCAAGAATGGGTTAAATAGGAAATATATATATATATATATATATATATATATATATATCCTCTTATATATGCCTATATATATATATAAACATATATCAGAATATATTGGAATATTTTATATATATATATATAGGTATGTATATATATACCTATATATGTATATAGGTGTGTGTGTGTGTGTGTGTGTGTGTGTGTGTGTGTGTGTGTGTATTGGAAGGTGCTTTACCCTCCATGGTTTCCATGAAGGGTAAAGCACCTTCTAAAAATGAATAAAGAAAAAAAGGGTGGAGGGAAGATGGGATATAAGATGGGATGTAGAAGAATGTGTAGATTTATGGCAGTGGGACAAAGTATGGA
The DNA here is from genome assembly GCA_023553655.1 of Myrmecobius fasciatus. Lineage (NCBI taxonomy): Eukaryota > Metazoa > Chordata > Mammalia > Dasyuromorphia > Myrmecobiidae > Myrmecobius > Myrmecobius fasciatus. The sequence goes on along the minus strand of JAJPUD010012428.1, from coordinate 39,766 downwards.
GATTAATGGGCAAAGTATAAAAGATAAAGTTGGGTATAGAAGGGTGTGTAGAGTTATGGTAGTGGGATAAGGTGTGTAGATTAATGGGAAAGCTATAAAGAGGGAAGGAATGGTAGCATAGGATAAGGTGAGCTATTGAAGGGTGTTTAGATTAATTGGGGTAAGATGAGGTGTGTAGATGGATAAAGAAGGAAGGTAAGAGTGGAGGGAGAAGGTAAGGAATAATCCAGGAATAGGGGGAAGGGAAGTAATAGTAAGAGGAGTTAAGCAGAATTAAAATAGAAAAGTTAGCAGGGATAAGGAATAAGAGATACATACAAACACCACAACAATGGCCAGCCACATAATATTGTTTTAGATGCATGTTTGCATATGCATAAACAGAAGTGTATATGTATACATACATTTTTATATTTATGCATATATATATTTTATATATGATGTATCTTTATATACATATATTTTTGTGTATAAATATATGTATATGTGAGGGTGGGTGTGAATATATGTGTTCATATTTAATTGTATCTGTTTAGGGGAGCTGGGGGGAATGAAATGAGAAAAAAATAATAAAGTAAAAGTACACAGTAGAAAACAAAAGAATAACCTACAAGGAAATAAAGAAAAGATGGACACTCATTAATATAATCTCTTCTATTATTATATATACTTTCTTGAAATAGAAATTTATTGTTATATATTTTCAATCTTCCCTGATGTTCTTCTGGGCACATGACTGTTATGGGGAGCCACCTGCTAGTGGCTGCTGGGGACCTAATTCTGACCAGCAGAATAGATCATATCATGTGAAAGGACGATAATGATACAAGGAGATGGAGAGGCAGCTGCAGTGAAAATCTCTGAACCTCTCTATTCCATTATCAATACTGAATATGTGTGTGTGTGTGTGTGTGTATAAAAGATTTTTAAGTACAGCATGGTTATTAAGATAAAAGCATACATTCTTTCTCAAGCAACATCTGTGTCAGTAAATTTGTTTTGTGACCTCTAGACAGATATCTCTGACTTCTCAGGGCCATGTGGTCTTTCCTTCAGTAGGTCAGTTTTGCTCAGAGAGTTAGATAAAGATTAACAAAATATGTAGTTTCTCTAGTATTCTGTGATTCACAACTGTGGATGCTGGCCAACAATGTTTTTTGTTTGCTTGCTTTTTTATTTTTCTTTTCTGCCTTTTTTTTCTATTCTGTCTTTTCTTATTTTGAATTTAGCTCAATTATTTAAAACAAAAAAATAAAACTAGTGGAAGTAAAAGAATTCCAGCTGAGCTGCCTAACATCTTCAAAGACATTTAAAGTATTGCATTCAAAGACTCTTAAAGTATTGCATTCAATATGGCAACAGATTTGGAAAACACAGTAGTGGTCACTGTATTGAAGAAGATCATTGTACATCTCATCCTAGAGAAGGTCAGAGTCAGGGAAAGTTCTAAATACCAAACAATAGCACTTATTTCACATGCCATCAAAGTTATGCTTCATATTCTACAAGGGTACAGTAATATTCTACAAAGGTACAGTAATATGTGAAATGAGAATCACCAGAAGCAAAGGTAGGCTTTCCAAGAGTCAAAAGGTCTACAGACCAACATTCACTGCATTATGGAGAAAGCAAGGGAGGTCCAGGGGAAAAAAACCCAACAACACAACCTACTTCTGTTTTGACAACTTCACCAAAACCTCTCATTGTGTGAATCAAAACAAAAATTGGCAAATCCTCAAATAAATGGGATTATCAGATCATCTTACTTGTCTCCTGAAGAAACTCTGTTGTTTAAGAAGCAACAGCAAGAAATAAACACTGAACAACTAATTGGTTAAGATGGGAAAGGAGTACAACAAGGCTATTATGAACTATTTATATAAATCATAGACAGAGGATATAGCCAAGCTAGGTGAATGAAAAGCTGGAATTAAGGTTCCTGGGAAAGAGATGCAATGTCACATATGCAGCCAATGCTTCTCTGATGGCAGAAAGTAAAGAGGAATTATTCAACCTTTTGATGAGGGGGGAAGGACAGAGTGTAAAGGCTGGCTTGAAGCTTAACAGAAAAGTATTTAAGATTTTGGCACCTGGTCCTATTACTTCCTGACAAACATGAGAAAAAATGGAAACAGTGCCAGAGTTTGTATTCTTGGACTCAAAGATCACTCTAGGCAGTAACTGCTGTCGTGCAAATAAAAGATGCTTGCCCCTTGGAAGGAAAGCTATGGCAAATCTGAACCGTATGCAAGAAAGCAGAGACATCACCTTAACAACAAAGGCATGGATTGCCAAAACTATGGTTTTCTAGTAGCAATGTGTGGCTATGACATGTGGAGTTTTAAAAAAAATAAGTGAGTGCTGCAGAATCGATGCTATTGAAATGTGGTCCTGAAGAAGACTTTTGAGTCTCTTGGACAGCAAGGAAATCAAATCATCCCACACTTAAAAAATAAGTCAGGTTATTCACTAGAAAGTTAAATATTGAGACTGAAGCTTACATACTTTGACCATCTGATGGAAAGATGGGACTTGTTAGAAAAGAACCTGGGTTTGAGAAAGACTGAAGGCAAAGGAAAAGGGGGCAGCAAAGGATGAGAAAGATAGGTAGAATCATGGAAACAATGAACATCAACTTGGACAGACCTCAAGGGATAGTAGAGGATAGAAGAACTTAGTAGGCTATGGTCCATAGGGTTAAGACAATTTATGACAAGGTCATCGTAACTGCATGACTGAACAACTAATTTGAAGTCTCAAGATCGGTATTATATTCTATAAGAGAAGGAAGGAAGATGAAGATTATAATGATGATGGTGAAAAAAGAGGAGGAGAAGACAAGAAGAAAGAAAAGCAGGAGGAAGAAGGGGAAAATGAGGAGGAGAATTTGTGAACACATTGATGACAAGGAAGGAAATGAGAAATCTGATGAGGAAAATGATCCAGAAATTGAACTGAAGAAAGACCAAAGTCCAGTGATACATAAGTGACTCTAAAGCAGTGAGGATGTAGCCTGGAGAATTCAGCATTGAAATAGTCCCAATAGAAATTTTAGTTACCCATGTTTTTGTATCTTCTTGCTAGAATCGAGGAATCAATTTTTGTTAAAGAAAAAAAAGATAAAATGAACTTTGAAGAACCAGTTAAGGATGTAGACTTATTCTACAACAAATTTTAATAAGATGGCTTCTCACCAGATGTGTAGAGCATAGAATCGCCCCTGATGCATGTCTGTGTGATATTATGTTGCTCTTGTGAACTCATTTGCTATTATATCATTTTAAAAATTAACAAGACTGTTCAATAAGACCTGTATTGGAATAGAAAAAAAATAAATTCTGGAGAACTGACCAAAGTACTTTTTCAGTCCAGGAGTTGAAATGAACTACGTCTCCTCACACTAGCTCTGTCTGCATTGCTCTATTGCCGAAATGAAGTGATTTGTACTAACCAGCAGACAAAGAGCTTTTAATATTTGATTGGAGAAAAGACTAAGGTATGATTATCTAGAAGATGATATCTAATGTTTCTATCTAATCATCTACTTGCTTCACTTTAATGTTATCTAGAGAGCTGGAAAAAATGATTCATCATATTAAACACATTTTTATCACTGACGTTTTTAGAAAAAAAAAAAGAATATTCCCTCTAGCATTGCAAAAAACTGGCCTCCCAACTTTTGCCTGAAAACCTCCAGGGGTGGAGATTCTGTCACCTCGTACAGAAGTCTGTTTCTTTCTGTGACAGCTCCCATTATTAGGAAGTTGTTCCTCACATTTACCCTCAATTAGCCCTCTTTGTCACATCTCCTCAATGCTCCTGGCTTTCTCCTTTGGAACTAGGCATACAACCACAACTTAACCACTCCTATGTATGCTGGCCCTTTAGATATTGGAAGAAGAGCCATTGTGTCTCTTCCGAGTCCCTTCCGACCACTCCTCATTCTCCAGGAAGCCTCTCCATTCCTTGCAGATTTCCCCATCTCCAGTACAATTCCCAGCATTCCTTCAGACCGCTCCAAATCCTCTTCATGCTGCCATTTTCTTTCCTTTCCCTTCTCTTTTACCTTATGCTCTTATCCTGAATATTCTCCACAGGACCTTTGCCCATCCTCACCTGAGGTAGAAGTGAGCAGTGACATAGTCAGAAGGGCCAAGTAGGAGAATTATGGGGCAGTGTATAAAGGATGGAGAGCACAGAGATCCCTCCAACTGCCTCCTCCCATCCCTGAGTTCCCATGAAATATACAGCAGAAATGCTGCTCCAGCTTCTCTCTGTCCCATCCTCCTTCCAACGCCTGGATATCCATTTCTTTCACTTGTAATTGGGGCTCTCATGCTCACCTTGGCCTTGCTGGTGAAATAGGACTTGGGGAAGAGATGGATGGGGAGATGGGAAGTGAAGAGATGAGTCTCTGCTTTATTCTCAACAATTTCCATGTTATTTTTTATCTCTATCCAGGGACTTCATTTCCAAAAAGGGACAGATTTAACCCAAGTGGGATCCCCTTTTGAGTAGATCAGGCTGACGATATGTATCATCCAATGGGTTCCTGCAGGGAATAAGAAACAAAAAATGGGTTAGAGTCTCATGATTATTTTATTCACAAGATCCCAGACACTCCGATCTTGGGGAGACTTCACAGATTTCAATCCTGCCCATACTTGAACAAGCCAGTGGAAAACTTCCACAGAAAAAGGGGAAAGGACTCCCCAACTCTGCTTGAGAGACAGAGAGCCACTTGTTAAGGTGAGATGAAATTCAAATGTGCCCGGATAGTTGGATGGCTACACCCAAGAGTCTATGGGGATTGCACAAACAGCTTGGGAGCACTTACAGGAAGCCAGGCACTGTGCTGAATGTGAGGGATTGGAAGCAAGGCAACAACTCCGTCTCTTACCACAAGGAGCTCATCAGCTAAGGTCAGAGGAGAAAATGAATAACCCAGTTCTTATAAATGGCAAAGGGAATGGATGCAAGGGGATCTCAGAGAGAAAGAGCCTGTGGTTGGGGGATTCATGGAAAGCTTCCAGTAGAAGGGGATATTTGAGCTCAGTCCTGGGGGAAGCAGGGCAGGGATAAGACCATGGGGGACGTGGCCGGGACAAAGTCTAGGCTTAGTGTACAGTGTATAGTGATCGGAGTTGGGAGACCAGAGTTCATGGTGCTCACTCTCATGGCTTGAGGTGAGCCTAGACAGTGCGACTCTGCAACATAGCCCACTAGCTAGAGCTGCCTGGACGTTTGCATGGGAGATGTAAGGGAGAAACACCCGTCATGGGGAAGGTCCATCCCTGATGGGACTGAGAAGATAAGGCAGAGATTCCTGGGCCATAAAGAAGGAGTAAGACTTCATGTGAGAAATGGGGATGGCACACGCACTCGGGGTTCTCAGGTCTGCATTAATAAAGGCATGGAAGGAGGGCAGCAGGGAGCATTTCCAGGGGTGGGTCAGCAGGACTGTAGCATAGCATATGTACAAGTGTCCCTCTGCCCTGCTGGTCTGAGGACTTGACGAGTTCTAATCCCAGTTGTACCATTTCCATGCAAGCTTAGTGACCTTCCAGAGATCTTGGAGTGTTGTGGTTAATGAAGTATTGGATATAGGGTCAGGAAGCCCAGGGCTGACATGTTGCTTCTCCTGAAGTCTGCTGCTGAAATGTCAAATCCAGTCTCAGGTTTAAACCTGTCTGGAACACAGTCCCTTTCCAGTCTTCCTACAAGTGCCTCTTTCCCTGACTACCAGTGACACTGACCTTGGGAACAGGAGCATGAATCGAGCCTGGCCCTACTGGGTGTCTCAGACACTTCTTCCTTTAAAGAGGATCAGGACCCATTACCGAGAGACAAACACAAGCAAAGAGGGACCGTGGCATCCGGGTTATAGGGCTTCTCTGTCTCTTTTTTGGTGGCCTTCTGGCTTCTGGCCAGCTTCTTTCCTTCTCAGATCTGGTTGTTGTTGTTCAGTTGTTAAATCATATCTGACACTTTCTGACACCATTTGGGGTTTTCATGGCAAAGATACTGGAGTAGTTTGCTATCCATTCTCCAAATTATTTTACAGATGAGGAAACTGAGGCAAAGATGATTAAATCACTTGTCCAGGAAAACACAGCTAGGAAGTGGCTGTATCTAGATTTGAATTCACAAAGATGAGTCATTCTGACTCTAGGTACCACCTAAGTGTCCTAAGATACTCTGTTTATATCTTGAGCTCTTAACCTGAGAGGTCCATGAATCTCCAGGGGTATCTGTGGAGAGATTTCAGAGGATCCATGAACTTGAAGGGGACAACTTTGGTTTTAATAACCTCTTCCTAAATTTAGCGTTTCATCTAATTATTTCATCTTTATATTCTGAAAAGCCATCTATGAGCTTCACCTAAGTCCCTGCCAGACAGGCCAAGATGCCCCAAAGCTGAGGACTCTCTGGTCCCCAATGAGAAGGCTGGGCTACCTGCAGTGTGAAGTCTCTTTGTTCTCTGAGGTCTGACCCTAGAATGTGAAGGAATAGAAATTCATCTCTTCTGGCCTCCTTCCCCGTGTCCTGTTTCCTTCCCCTGCTCCTTACCTGACTTGGGGTAGGTCACTATTGTGACATCTTCATCCCGAACCTCAAACTCATCCTTCAATCTTTGGATATATTCTACATCATGAATTCTGGGAAGGACAGGGAATCCCTTGTAAATCTGGCATTTCTTAGGACTCTCCATGTGGTCAGTTAGCTTCTGGTTAGGTGACAGATTTCTCCTGGATCTATGTCACTGCTGCTCCCGTCCCTGCTTCTGTTTTCTTGAGTGCCTAAGCTCCAGTCAACACCCCACCTGTTGATTAACCAAAGAGAAGGTGGGAGGATTTAGAAGCTTTGAAATTGGGTTTTCCAGGATAAGAATGATCAAAGCCAAGGAATCTAACTTCCTTAGGTCTTCCTGCTAAGAAGTACAGTGGTTACACTGATAAGAACAACAAATATTAACTGAACAAGACCACATTCTGACTCACTTTTCATGGCATATATCTTTAATGTTTCTGAAGGTGTGCCATGGAAAAGAGAGATCAGATCTCTTTGTTTTGGCTTCAAGGACAGAGTGGAAAGGAGATACGAAGGTTAATTGGGACTACATGTCCAGAAATGTTTCCTAATAACTGTATTTATGGTTACTGGTTATTATTGATAAGCAATCATCAACCATTAATTTTTTCAATGGAATAGTTCCTGATAAGATACAGCAAGAGCAGAACTACAACCAAATTCCCCAGAACTGGTGCACGTGTTCCCCTCTATAACCCTTATCCTTGTGGAGACTTGGTTCCACTTTACCTAGAATGAGGGACCCAAATGTGGCAGAGCTCATTTCACCCACTGCATGCTGGGCCATCTCAGTCTTTGTGCCACTGGAGTCTGATGTCCCTGGAGGAGAAAGCTAGGCTGGACCACTTTAGGCAACTCTGCCTCACTCAAACCCCGCTCATAAACGAGTGAACATATCATGTTCATGACATCATGACCCGTAGGCTGGTGGGGTCTCCTCCAACTCTCACATTTGCTGGATCTGGGCTGGTTCATTTTGGCAGAATCTCTGCAGTACGTCACTCCTATTAGCACTAGGGAAAGTTCATGGGTCAGCCATCCAGAAGTCCTCTGGTGTCTTCCCAGGGACCCAAGAACTATGGGTGGAGGTGGGGGATTGGGGTGGGGGTGGGGGTGGGGAAATTATAAATATAATTTCAATAACCTCTTGTTGAAATTTAGCATTCTCAATGATTTCAAAATCTTGTTCTGATAAAGTATTTATGAAACTCAGTAAACTGTCTGCCAGAAGCTTCCATAACATTAAAGTATAAAACTCTGGCTGTCCAAGGAGGAGGCTGAGCTAGCTGGAGTCTCAAGTCCCTTTCATCTCTGGGGTCAAAGGCCTAGGATGTGGAGGAAGAGCAGAAAGTTCATATACTTGAGCCTCCCTTTCCCCATCCAGACTTCTCTTCCTGCTCTTTACCTGACTTTTGTAAGCCATTATTATAGTGTTAATCTTTGTCCCAAAACTCAAACTCATCCACATCCTTTCAATTGCCTCCACATTGGTGATCCTGGGAAAGAAGATTATCCCCTTCACAGACATAAATCGTTTGAGATTCTCCATGTAGGCAGGTCTCTCCAGGCTGGGGAAGTACTTTCTCTTGAATCCTTCTAATCACTGCTCCTGCTCCTGCTTTCTTGCCTCTGCCCCCATTCCACATACCTATTCAATCTCCAGAGGGCAGAGGGTTCATCAAGAAGGTTTAGAAGCTGGGGTGTCTGGGATGATCATGAACAGGGCCAAGGAGTCTGAATCTCCGAGATTTTCTGGCACAAAGAACAGCTGCCCCTAAATACACAGGACAAAAACAACAAATATTAAAAGGATAGCACTTCCCTGAATCAGTGCCCATGGTACACATATGGCTTCAAGCCTACTGGAAGACTGCCTTGGAGGAGAGAGGTGAGGCATGGTTATTTTGGTTCTGGGGGCAGAGTTAGAAAGGCTGATTCAGGCTGGATATCTGGAAACACTTTCTAATGACTAGCATCATGGGAATTTATTATGACTGATAAGCAATCATCATTGATCAGCTTCTGCAAAGGGATAGTTCCTGAGAAGACTTAACAAGAACAGAAGCAGAGCCACATCCCTTTGAACTGTGGACACACTTTCCCCTCTAGAACCCTCAGCCTTGGGGAGAGTGGCCTTCAGGTTGCCTTAGATTCTTCTCTTATTTCCTCTAACCAGGTTCCCTTGTGAATGTGGCAGACCCAATGGGTGAGACCATTAACAACAGAAACCCCTGGGTTCTGCCTCTCCTGCCAGAGGGACTAGCTTGCATTATATTGCACATAAGAGGCAAGTCTAGAAAAAGGACATTATATGATCTTGTGCCTTCTATTCAGTTGCAAAGAGGACCCAGGAAGAGGCAAACCATTGCTTTTATACAGTGATCTAGATCTCTATTTTAGATAAAGAAATAGAATACATCATATGTGAGCTTCCTAAAAAAAAAACATCAGGACCAGATAGATTCATAAGTGAATTCTATCAAATGATTAAAGATCAACTAATTCCAATATGAAATAAAATATTTGGAATAAAAGGCAAAGAAGTAATCTAACAAACTTGTTTTTTAAAATAAATATCATACTGATATGTAAACCAGGAAGAGTAAACACAGAGAAAGTAAATGGTGGACTAATTTCACTAACAAATATGGATGCAAAAATCCTAAATAAAATAATACCTAAAAGATCACAGCAATATATGACAAAGTCAATTTATACCAGGAATGCAGATATGATTTAGTTTAAGAAAAACTATTAACATAATTAATTATATCAATAATAAAAGTTAAAAATTTTGATTATCTCAATAGATGCAGAAAATTTTTTGATAAAATACAACATGCAAATCTATTTTTAAAAAACCCTCAGAAGTCTTGCTATAAATGGATTTTTTTCTTAAATTGATAAAAAAAAACATTGATCTAAAACTATTAACTAGTATTATTTATAAAGGGATTAAGATAAGAAATATTTCCAGTAAGATCAGGTATGAAGCAAAGATACTCATTAGAAATCCTAGCAATAGAAATAAGAGGGGAAAAAAAGACAGAAGGGATCTCAAAGAAAATGAAGGGATAAAACTCTCTCTACAGACAATATGTTATACTTGGAAAATCCCAAAGACTCAACTAAAAAGTTAATGGAAACAATAACTTTAGGAAAGTAGCAAGGTGTAAAGTAAACCCATATAATTCATCAGCATTCCTATGTATCACAAATAAATTTCTACAAAAAGAAATAATAAGAAATATTCCACTTAAAAACAGCTTTAGATAGTATAAAATACCTGGAAGCATGTCTGCCAAAACAAACCTAAGAAGTATATAAGTAAATTACATAAAAAAACTTTTTATACAAATAAAATCAAATCTAAATTGGAGACATATTAAATGTTCTTGCAATATAATAAAAATGATAATTTAACCAAACTAATTAATAAATTCAATGTCATCCTAATCAAATTACCAAAAAAATTATTTTACAAATTAGAAAAAATTACAAAATTTATTTCTTAGAACAGTCAAGAATATTAAAGGAACTAATAAAAAAATGTAAGGAGGACAGTTTAGTAGTACTAGTATCTTATAAGACTTTAGTAATTATAAAAATTAAGAAATAGGAAGATCAATGGCAGAGAGTAGACACAATTTATAGCAGCAAATAAATATAGTACTTGGTAATTGACAAAAGTGAAAAGTTAAGATTTTGGGATAAGAAGTTATTTTCTGATAAAAATTTTGGAAAAAACTGAAAAGCAATATGGCATAGTAATGGGCACAGACCATTGTCTTATTCCATTTACCCAGATAAGATTAAAATGTGTATATGATCAGGGCAACTAGGTGGTAAGTGGATTTAGCACCAGCCCTAAAGTCAAGAGGACCTGAGTTTAAATCTGGCCTCAGACACTTAACATTTCCTAGCTGTGTGACTCTGGCCAAGTCACTTAATCCCAACTGCCTCAGAAAAAAAAAAAATCTATGATCTAGTTATAAAGAGATACATTACTCGAAATTTTGAAGACTATCAAACATGTCACTTATCAGACTTATGGATAGGCAATAATTTATGAATAAATAAGGGAGAGAAAACACAGTGAAATCAAAAATGGTTAATTGTAATTACATTCAATTAAAAAGGGATTGTACAAAGAAAAGAAATGCAGCGAAGATCAGAAGTAAAGATGAAAATTGGGAGGAGGAATTTTATAGACAGTTCTCAGAAAAAGGTGTCATATCTCAAATATATGCATATATATATAATGCATTATATATATACAACATTGTCAAATGTATATGAATATGAGTCACTATCCATCCAACTGCTAAATGGTCAGAGGATTTGAACAGGCAGCTTTCTATTCTAAAAACACATTTATGACCATATGGAAAAATTATCTAAATCATTGATTAGAACAATCCAAATTAAGACAACCTTGAGATGCCATTCTAGAACAACCAGATTGGCTAAAATGATTAAATGGAAAAGCCACAAATGTTGGAGGGAATTCGGAAAAAATGGAATGCTAATTCATTTTTGGTGAAATTGTGAATTGATTTAATCATTTTGGAGAGCAATCAAGAATTATACTCAAAGAGATATTAAATCCCCTTTAACCCAACAATACCACTGCTTGGTCTATTTTTTCAAATGATCAGGAAAAAAGGAAAAGATCCTATATCTTCTAAAGTATTTAGAGTAGCTCTTTGTGTGGTGCAAAGAACTAGAAATTCAGACTCACCTATCAACTGGGGAATGATTGAACAAGGTGTGGTATATTATTGTAATGGAATACTACTGTTCTATGAGAAATGATGAGCTCAGTGATCTTAGAAAAACATGGATAGACTTGCTCTAGAGGGCCACTGATAGTGGGAAAACTTTGGGTGAGGTAAAAGACCCTTTAGCCCAGAGGAAACCTGCTGACAGTGTCTGGTTCATCTCCTCATCTCCTCTATGGGCTCTCGGCCTTCCTGAGAAGTCAGGAGGTGGTGACAACCTGCTTGTAGTTGAAGCAGAGTGATACCAAGTGGCAAAGAGTCATCTACATACAATAGCAAGTAGTTTATGTGAGTCCTGCAGGCCCAGTATATAGTTAGCACATGGCATAGTGGGCTTTGGTTATATAAGGGTATTTAGGGTACATAAGGCGGAGAGAATTTGGAATAAACAGACTCCGTGTTTGACCATCCATGTGAGTCCTTCCTCATCATTTCTCTTCTAAGACCAAGGACTTGGGCTAGTCCCAAAGTCCTCCAGAGAGCTAATCTGGACACATTTGGCCCCTAAACTTGGGACCCTAGAAAGTAAGGTACACAGCAGCTCGAGTGATACAATCAGTGAGTTCAATGAAGGAGTCCTGTGACCATAGGAATAAGATAGGCGAGTGGAAGATCCGGTAAGGGCTAATCTAGTCACTTTTGTCTTTCAGCTGAAATGGGGCAAATACCAATGGAAGAGCCTCCCTCCCAAGGGAAGTCTGAAGCATGCTTAGTTAGAAGAGAAACAAGGTAACTTGTTGGTAACTGAGAAGCAGATCACCAAGTTCTCAAATGTTCTGGAATCTCCTTGGCTCTCTAAGAGAAGAGAGTTTGGAGCCAGAGTTGTGGAAGGCAATGGGAGAACAACTAATTTAATACAATGAGATAAAGTTGCCCTTAAGGAATCCCACATCAAAGAAAAAGCCAAAGAAAGTATTTAGCTTGGGGTGTCCAACAAGGAAGTATCAGGAGAAAAATAAGCAGAGACTTGGTGCCTGTAGCTCCAGAGGGTGGAACTAAGGAAGTCTTTTTTAATATTTTGTTTATTTGCATTGATTGCAAAGCAAATAAAACTGCTCTAGGAGATTTCAGGGGAAGGAGAGTTGGGTAGGAAGGGAGATAAGGACTGTGCTGGGAGGTTTGAAGGGTATGGTGCTTCTCTGTTTTTCAACCCAACTTCACTTTCCCCTAAACCCAAGCATATGCCCTTGGGGTATCCTCTGTGTCCTGATCCTCCTCCCTCAACTTTACCTTCTTGGTGGGGGAGAGGGAGAGAAGGAGAGGAGGAGTGGGAGAGGTGGTGTCCCCATCAGCCCTTCCAGCACAGTTTTGCCTTCCTATGTCCCAAGGCAAGACAAAAGAGAAAAGACATTTTACTGCAATTAGAATGACTATTGAGTACTTCAGCTTTTTGGCAGGACTGCTGTGGAAAGCTTGCCAGCACTCTCACCTGCTCCCATTCAGTGGAAAACTAATACAGCAGTGTGGGTGGAACAGTGGCCCTTAATTCAGGCCTTATCAGATATAGTACAGGAGCAACTTGAGCCAGGACACTTACAACCTTCTCTAATTCCTTGGAACTCCCCTGTATTTGCTGTTAAAAAAGAAATCTGGAAAATGAAGCATGTTGACTGATTTGAGAAAAATAAATGAACAGATGGGAACTCTTCAGCCTGGGCTTCCATCTCCTACTCAGTTGCTCAAGGAATGGCCTCTTTGGGTTATGGACATTAAGGATTGTCTCTATTCTATCCCTCTGGATAAGGAAAATATGAAAAGATTTGCCTTTTCAGTGCCCCGTGTTAATTCAGCTGAACCTTATAGAAGATTTGAATGGACAGTTTTGCCACTGAGAATGAAAAAATAGTCCTACCATGTGTCAAATTGTAATGCTCATCTCACAGGGGCTTCCAAATGAAATGCTCCGAGAGAAACTAAGGCAGTACCTCACATTGGAGGTACTAGATAATATTTTATTGATTTTAATTACAGAGTTTAGAATCCATAGCTATGGAGCAGGACTGAATGGGACTTTTGTCTCAAAGCACACAGTCCATTGAGAGGTTAGACTGGCAGCCATTAGCCAGCTGTCTGGATCTCAGCAGCTAGTAGTTTGCTCCAAGGATTTTTATAGGACTCCTGGTGCTCAAGGGAACAAAGAAGAACAGGCAGAAGGAGGGGGTAGGGCACTGGGGGGAATTGCAGTTTCAGGAAAGAACTATAAATTCAGTTCTGACAGGTTGGGGGTATGAAGAATCATAAATTGTGATAAGTTTGGGAAGAAGCTGGGAGACACTGAGTCTGAAGCCATAAAAGATAAGGGGTATGTGTAGGTGTTTGAGATGGAAGAACAATTAAGGGAAACTGAGATAGAGCAATTGAGGGAAACTGAGACATGGAACTGTGGCAGAACATTCCATACTCTCTCCTGAATATTTAAATCATTGAATCACCTTCCCCCAGATATCGGAAAAGTTTCGGCACCATGATTTTGACCGACCCTACCAGGAGCAGAAAAACTGAAATAAAACTAGAAAAGGTGCAAGGACCTACGGTAAGGGCAAGTCTCTCCCTGATAGCCCCAGAGCTGTTAACAGCCTTCCATAATCCTCCCTGTTGCAAGCTTGTCAAGTCCTCTGCAGTTCTTGAGCACCATCTCAGCCAGGGAACCCAGTTTGAGATGGAACCCAGTTCAGTGTTAGGTCTGCAGTTATCTGTGCACTAGCCTCTGCTTGCAGAGGGAGCAGCAGTGCCCAAGGCAGCTGTGCCAGCCCCTCTGGGAGGGATAGGCCATCAGAGACTCCAAGGGGGGAGGGTGAAGCCCAAAATTGTTCCACCTGTCCCTGCCCAGAAGAACATACAGGTTAGGGAACACTGCTACAGAGAGGATCCAGATTTCAGAGTATACACACTTAGACCATCAAGGCAGGCAAATCAGAACTCAGAGGCCTGATAACCAGACTGTTTTTGGAGAATGCTGAAATGTTCATTAAGTAACTGGGGTTACAGGGCTGGGAAGTGGATCAGAGAGACTGCCAGGAATCAGAAAATGGTCCCAGAACCTGAGTCTGCCAGGACAATTACAACAGAACAAGGGGGTTCCAAGTGGAAGCAGAACCAGCAAACACAGTCCAGTTGGGGTTTAAATAATAAACCAAGCAGACAGAAAAAATGAAAAATGGACTGCTGTAGGGGCTTCCAAGTTAAACTGGTGGGGTTGTGGGTGGGGCAGAAGTACCTAAGGCCAAGTGCATAGGAAACCAGAGTCATCAGTGGTTCCCATTTTTTTCAAATACTTTTGGGAAAAATCCACTAGCTTTCCTCGTCTCTATTTCTTATCCTCCTCCTTCCCTTTTTTCCACCAAAGAAATCATCCAAGGAGGAGTAAATAGGGCTCTAATTGTCAAGTTCATCTCACATAACAAACTAGTATAGAAGGGGTTTTCCACTCTGGAACTCAAGATCCCTCACACAATTACACATTCTGAAAGGAACATTGTGGTTAATTGGATAATGCAGATACAAACTATCCATTACAGTAACAGTCACCCAAAATCTTAACCTAACATTTTCCATCCTTAAATTCAAAACACAACTAAATAATTCCATAAAACTCACAATGTTCAAAATTAAATTTGGCAAAATTTAAAGCATGATTTATAATGTTTACCAATTACCTAGTATGTTTCAGAGGGTACCATATTTATCAGGACTTTTTAAAAACAAGCTAATATTAACCTGAATCAAATCAAATACAGCTTTTAGAAAAAAAAATTCTTTCAGTATCAATAGTTCAATATTCAAACAAATCTCTAAGATCTTATACTCAGGATAAACAATCTAGTGTGCACAAGACAGCAGAAAATATAAAAACCAAGTTCCCAAAATTCAATACACCAATAAGCCCATAAGGATGTGGGTTTTTTTCTCTTTTTTTCACTTAAATTTCCTAAATCCCAATTGAATGTTGCAGACAAACTGAATTACCATTTGGTTATATGTATACGTGCATACACACACATATATGTATATATATATACACATACATACATATATAATTTTAAATCGGGTCTTTCCAAAACTTTTTTTTCCAAGTTTTTTTCTCCAACACTAATTGACACCAACTTCCTTTGTTCTCTCTCTTACCTCCCCCCATGCAAAACTGTAATTCTAGTAAGAAGTAATTTATTGCCTTCCTCACGATCAGGCTTTTATTGCCCTTTCCTTCTCTAGAAGGCTTTTTATTGCTCCCTTCCCTTTTTTTAGCAGGCTTTGGGGTAAAAAACTTCTCTGCCATCATTTTAAAGATAGCCAACCTATTCTATTCCTGTTACTCTCAAATTAATACAAACACTTAACTCCAATAAGAAATTTTAAAAACCACAAGCACTTTTTTTAACATTGAAATGACCAATTGCCAAATTTTTCAATCATCGTTCTTAAAACTTAACAGTTTCTTAAATCAACAAATAGACAGACACGCCACAAACACTGACTGCACAGATGCAACAGTTAACCCATACAAGACAGGAGCAAACTCTTGCTATTCTGGAATGCTGTGAGAGGAGAGGGGAGTTTTTTTCTCTCAATCTCAGAAATTCAAATTGAGTCTTTCAAATAGCTCCCAAGCTCCAGTCTGGTGTGCTCTCTGTCTTCACAGAGAGTCCCCAGAGGTCAGATTTGTGGCCTAAGACACCCAGAGTTGTGCCAACAGGCACCCAGACTCAGATAGTGCTCTAAAAGCACCCAGACTTGTGCCCAAAGGCACCCAGAACCAAATGATGCTGCATGGCATCCCATCAGCATCCCCCAGATTAATGAAAAATAGAATTGATTCTTAAATAGTTCATCAACCCCAATATTAATTTTTCATATTTCTTTTCTGGGGACCAATCAGTGTGTCGACACCTAAACAGACAGACAGACAGACAGAACTTACCCTGCAAGGGTTTCAAACAGATTCTCCTATGGCCAAATGGAGGTGTTCACCTTGAGCTCTTGCTGCGGCTGAAACTGCTCTCTTCATGGGACTCTGGGACCAACTATAGTTGTCCTTCCCTAAAGAGCTCAGGTCCAGTTGCTTCAAGGCTCTAGGAGGAGACCTGCTTGCTAGTTTCCAATGTGGAATACTACTTTCAGATCTCCTATCTTGCTGGGCCTCCAAATGTAATGCTCATCTCGTGAGGGCCTCCAAATGTAATGCTCCAAGACAAACTGAGACAGTATCACACATTGGAGATTAGATAATATTTTATTGACATTAATTAGAGAGTTTAGAATCCATAGCTATGGAGCAGGACTTAATGGGATTCTTGTCTCAAAGCACACAGTCCATTGAGAGTTTAGACTGGCAGCCATTAGCTAGCTGTCTGGATCTCAAAGTAGATCCAGCAATGGAGAGTTAGACTGTCAGGTCTAGGTGGTTGAGATGGACCATCTGGAGGTTTATGATTCTTTGGAATGCCAGCCCAATTATTCCTTATGGTCAGAAGGGGAGGGGGTTGCTATTGAGGCAGAACAATTAAGGGAAACTGAGCCAGAATAATTAAGGGAAATTGAGACACAGAACTGTGGCATGGCAAAATGTATGTGGCTGCTGCTCTTACTCCAATAAGAAAAGCATTTCCAAAAGTTATGTTATTCCATTACATGGATGGTATGTTGGGGGGGGGGGGGTTGCACCTGAGGAACAAATGTTAAAAGCATGCTTACAAAAGACCATAGAAACACTAAGGAACTATCCATTGTATGTAGCTCGAGAAAAAAATCAAAGGCACGCTCCTTTTCAATATTTAGGATATGTAGAGTACCCCAAGGCACTTACAATACAAAATCTTTCTTTAAGAACAGAGAAGTTGAACACCTTAAATGAATTTCAGAAATTCATAGGAGATAACCAATGAATGCATCCAGTGTTAGGCTTAACTACCTATCAATTACAACCATTGTATGACATTCTAAGGGGAGACACAACTTTAGATTCACCTCACCAGCTTACAAAAGAAGCCCAAAAAGCTATGAGAGGCTTCATCCAATGTAGTTGAAATAGTCACTCAAAAACCCTTGGAAATATCAGTTTTGCTACAAAAGAGGAACCTTCAACAATCCTTCAGCAAGGAGACAGTGTGATTGAATGGGTGACTCTCCAAGCACAAGCAGACCAAAGCTTTATTCCTTATCCAGTGAATGTGGCTAGAATCTTATTAAAGGCCATTAAACAAGGAATACAATTAACTGGGATAAGACCTGACAAGATATACATCTTCTATACCAATGCACAAATTAATGTATGCTGTGAAACCATCCCAGAGCAGTAAATTTTATTGGCCACAGCTCCAAATTTTACACACAGCCCCCCCCCTTAAAGATAGCCCCACCATTATATAATTGGATGTGGATTTTTGAAGAAAAAGTTTCTAAGGTTTTTCTTAAAAGGATGCATTCTGTACAGATGCATCCAAACATAACATTTGTGCTGTATATTCTCCTGATTTAGCTATAAAAAGAGTAGTCAGAACTTCCTTTCAGTCCACTCAGCAGAATGAATTATATGTAATTATGCTAGCTCTTACTCATTACCCAGGAGATGTAAATATAATACCTGATTTAGCTTCTTCAGGAGGTGTGTACAAAGAACTGCCACAGCCCCAATAAAAATTGTAGCCTCTAATATATAGCAGCTTTTTAAGGAACTGCAGGAGCAAGTGAGAAAACGTCCAGGTAAGTATTACCTCTTGCCTGTCCACTCTCATACTGGTCTTCCAGGACCCATTTTTGTATGGAAAGTCAAAGGCAGATCGCCTTCTCACCATGTTAACCAACACTCCCCTATTTCAGACTGCCCAAAAATCTCATTCTAAATATTATCAGGCTGCACGAGCTTTATGCCTGCATTTTGGATAGCAAAAGAGGAAGCTAGGAGCATAGGAAGAACCTGTACAGCTTGCCTGCCTTTCCACACTCCTTCTCTCCCTCCAGGGAAGAAGCCTCGTGGTTTGAGACCAAGGAAATTTGGCAAATGGATGTGACCCATGATAAATCTTTTGGTCATCTGTCTTTTATCCATGTTGTAGTGGACACCTTCTCAGGCTTTACTTTTGCAGTACTAGGAGCAAAAGAGAAGGCCGGAGTGGTCACTGAATTCCTTACACAGGCCTCTGCAGTTATGGGCGTGCTGCAAGTAATAGAAACAGATAATGGAGCTGCACATACTTCGAAACATTTTGCACACTCTTGTGCACAGTATCACCTACCACTGGCATACCCTTGAATCCTCAAGGACAGGCAATAGTAGAGTGGAGGAACAGAGATATCAAAATGCTCCTCCAAAAACAAAAGAAAGGGGGAGCCACAGGTAACCCTAGAGAACTTCTAAACTTGGCTCTTTACTTTTCTTTTAGAGACGGACAGCAGATGCTTCCTTTAACTCCTGGGGATAGCCTCCTCTTGCCATTTAACAAAGGAAAGTTCAATCCCATTTGCTCTGAGCCAGGACCCCTTGCCTGTAAACCACAGCTGAAATAGAATTAACAGCACATGCTTTGCCACAGGAGAGAAGCTGAATGACATTCAAAGCCTCTTTTTAGTCGGAGTTTTGGCTAGAGAGGGATTGACGTCAATGTGAGTTATATGGCCAGTGGCTTCTGCTTTTGTTGCTGATAGTCTGCTAAGAACACCATGGAAGCTTCCAGGCCCTGTGTCCAGGATTAGGGACTTACTCACTAAGCAATGTGGCTCTGAGTAGGTGAAGGGCACTGGAGGCATAAATGGCCCTGAGGACATCAGAAGAAAATTTTGGATTGTTACTCTCAGTGTAAAACTCCCTTCTTCCTGAGCCAAGGATCCTGTATCTCTCCAACTTTGCTTGCACTTTCTTTTTATTTTCTTTTTTGAAGGGGAGGAAATTAGGGTTAAGTGACTTGTGCAGGGTTATATATCTGGGAAGTGATAAGTTTCTGAGGCTGGATTTGAACTCAGGTCCTTCTGACTCCAGGGTCCATGCTCTATCCACTGTGCCATCCAGCTGCCCCTGCCCTTTAGGTTTTACAGTTAAATGCTGCCTTCTTAGAGACAGCGGATCTGTACTGC